>JAQIWG010004981.1:0-15200 GCA_034695025.1 Chamaedrilus cognettii | reverse complement strand
GGTTTATTTGTTTTGCTTGGGGTCCATTCGACAGGTCAGCATGGACATACATTTAGCTGTAGATGGCATTTAGGAGAAAAGCATTTTATGGGCTCGTATTTAAATAGCATAAAACTATCCGGGTAGTTGTGTAACTTGCGCTTGAACATAATTGAAACTTTAATGCATGGCAACAAGAGCGTGCAGATTAATTTTTAATAATTTAATTTATAATTTTTAATTATTCTATGGAATGCAAACTCAAACCCTGAAACGATACCGATACCGCGATATCATAGATAGACAATCACTACGTGTCAAGAATTTTGCCAATTGACTATTTTTATAATGCTTTTGGAATGATTTCTTGAAATTAATTACTTTTCATTTCAAATTAAGGTCATAAAGGATTCATTATTCTAGTGTTAACTGCAAAGTGTAAACGCATGTGTTGGATTGTAGCAAGTGATGTCTTGAGTACATTATGTGTGTTTTTGAGTTCTATGGCATGTAATGTTTCTTAATTTAGCCAGTTGTATCAATAGATATATTAGCAATAAATGTTATCTAGAATAAAAATATCTGTATGGTAAAAGTATCGTAATTTTTGCTATTATATACCGATACCTGGTATCAATGTTATTAATCCCTCTTGAGGCAAAAAGTCTGTGAGCGGTCGAAAAAAGTTGGATGCTTGGCATAAGCTCGACTATTCTATTGCAACATTTAACATGCTGAAACATGAAAAACGTTTAAAATAATGTATGATTTTTTAAACACTGTTTGCTTCATCTATTCCATGTAACTTGATTAGTCGATGGCCCAAATTTGTGTGCGCCGTGTTCAAATTTTGTGCGCCGTGTTCAAATTTTGTGCGCCGTGTTCAAATTTGTGTGCGCCGTGTTCATATTTGTGCGACGTGTTCAAATTCGTGTGCGCCGTGTTCATATTTTTGTGTGCCGTGTAGCCATGTACAGGGAAAATTGCCTGGGATCATATTTTGGATTCTTCAAGCTCATAGGCTTCTTTACATGAAAAAGACTTGTAATGCAATTCTGAAGCTCTCTAACGCGTTATATGCAGAAGTTATATGTTGAATGTCAAGTACATCTAGCTAAGTGGACTCTAATGTCTCATAACTTTATTATTGTCAGACTTGGTCAGTTTCAATCAATGATATAATCTGGCTGGCGTTGGATCAGGTCAATTAGTCCGCTTCGCTTAGGGCAGCTGCAACTTCTGCTTGGGAGGCTCAGATTTTTGAACAGTTGCACTTGCAGGCTGCATGCTCAGGACTCAATCTGTGCATCTATCTAAATTATTCTTCACTTCTTGCTTTAAAAATAAAATAAATTTTTTTTATTTTAGTTTTAGCCCGCAATCTGCATTGCATTTTGCTGTATATATATAATTACGTACAGTATTTGCATGAAATATCGTAATTGAATTCTATGTGTGAAGTATTTTTGTTTGTATTTAGAGCCAAATCTGAAGGCCAGAATACCAGTGATAGAGGTAAGTAAATTTATTAACATTTTATTTTACTACAACTGTGTAAGTCTGTTTAATGAAAGTTTCAGCTATGGAGAACTTGGCTCATTAGTGGCTTAAAAGTTAAAATGACGAAGTTTTCAAGTTTCTTTTATCTAATTGAGAGAAAAATTTCATTATTTTGTGTTACGTATTCGTGAAACGGAGGTGAATAATAAGTTTCATTATGAACCAGTACATCGTTATGAATTCAGTACATAATAAGATAGAGAAATTTAAACTGTGGATATCAGTGAAATGCAGCACACCATCAAAGCTGTGCTCGAGCTCTTACTGCGCTCATACTTTAATTGAGCATAATAATTTGTAGATATCCTACTATGCATCTATAGGCAGGCCTTTATTTGGAGCGGTTTTACACGCATTGATTTTTGTAGTAATAATGGCAAACGGCAAGCAATTTCCAGTCGAAGCGATAGCGTTCAGTAGTATCGCCTTTGGCTGACGGTTCGCCTGAATGACTATACGTTGGAACGAGCCGCCTAGATTTATTGATCAGCCAATTGAAAGCGATCTTATCATGCGTGCGATTAGTATCATAATGTAATAAAAAGCGCTTTTAATATTTCATCTCTCGGTAATGGATTGAATTTGGCTGAAAGCTGAACGCAATCTAGAATGTCATTGATGCTACGCCTGCACTATAAATGATTGCGTATTTTATGGTGTTTTTCAGTGTTCAGATTATAGAAATAGATCCGATAAATGTCTATAATTATAAATTATTTCTCATTGTCATTTTCTAAACTGTAAATCTTCATGGACAATGGAGATATCCCAGATGAGAACTTTGGCACAGGAGCAGCTAAAACTCAGTTTTCATGGTCTATTTATTAATCATTGTCAATTGACATATCATTGTCAATTGACATTACTCAGCCACTGGTGATCAATATAGTGCATCTTCTGATATGATATATATAATCTAGCCTAGCACATCATACCGTGGGTACTATATTATACATTATACGTATACCTGTACTGTTGTATCGTACACATGTCAGATAATATTGAATTCAATTCACATTAAACACCAATCTGGCTGCTATAATTTGGTGTGAATCATTTAGTCCCTAGATTCCTCCAGTATCTTATAAATAATTCACCATTATCATGTTTAGGTTTTCATCCCTGGACACCTGTCTATATTATGCAGGTTTTCTGCTGTGAGTCTCTTGGTCGTTAACTTTGAATGAGACTGCACGTCTGCCCTGGATGATAGACAGAGGAGGAAGATAATTTGAAGCTGTAGCTCTTCCCGGTGATGCCATAGCAATGTCCAGGGATGTCAGGCGATCGGTGTCATTGTAGGACTGCCTGACGACAAGCCGGGTGTTAGAGTGATTTGTAATTAATCTCAACAGCAGTGCATGATGACCAGCCTTCCAGAAACTTAATATATCTTTGCTACTCCAGCCACAAAGTATTGCATGACAAGATTTATTTTTTAACCTCCGGAGTCTATGTAAGTTAAGTGTTTCTCATGTTGTGTTTGTATTAATTATTTTATTTTCTGCGTCGTCTCTAAACTGTTACATATGTGCGAATAAAAGATACGCGTATTTATATTTATGGCATAGCGGTTATATTTGTATTAAAATCAAAAATATTTATAGCGGAATCTGACTTGTTGTTGTAAACGGTGAAGCTTTAGTTTACATTAATATTGATATATACACTGAGTCGCTGTCTAACAAAGCTTCGGGGTTTAATTTAAATTGATTCAGTTTAATGCACTATGCACTGCGCAATGCTGCAATTTGTTAATGACCCTAACAGTCGTCATAGTACTTACTGCCCACTGTCGGTAGTTCTATCAAAACAACATGGCGCCTAGGGGCTTTCTCAGAAATAATTGCAGTGCTGCATTAATGCCAAGCGACTTGAGGAAAGGATTTGGCATGGAGAAATCGTTTCAATGACAGAAACAGGCATTACGGCGACTGCCAAGAATGTGGCGACCTCTGTCTGAAAAACACACTGTCGCTGAAGACTAGTAGTTTTTGTGTCTGCTGGTTTCTGTTTTATGTGGAGGAGAGCCCGAGCGTTTCTCTATTAATGCACAACTTATAATGCAGTATGCAGAAAAAGGATGCAAATTCATTCAGCTAAGGGTGATAAAATTTAAATAAAACCAAGAAATAATATAATATCTACTAATGATAGGCGTTTTTGTACAAATGCAGCTAATGCAATCAGCCGCTGCTCTTCGTAATAAACACTTTTTCTTGAAAGATTGGGAATTAATTTGTTAAAAGAAAAAACAACGAAAAAGTGTAGCGATGGCACTGCAAAATTTAAATCGTTGATTTATTGATCGGCTGCTTTGCACTGTAGGAGCTATGACCTACATACTAAACATAAACATAGCGCACAGGCTACATATGTAGTATATGTAGCATATGTAGCGCACAGGCTACATATGTAGTATATGTAGCATATATAGCACACAGGCATTGTCTTGTTACTGTACGCTTACAATAATGAAAGCGATGAAAAATTGCTACTACGGCCTACATTATAATTATTGATTTTAAACAGGTCTTCAAATTTTCAATACCGTATGCAGTTGTAGCAATATTCAATCAATTTTAATACTCTCCGTTTTTATATGATTTAAGCAGCGTTTAGCCGCTCAAGAGTTGAAATGTTGTTTGAACACTAAATAACCTTGTAATCTGTATATGTAAATCTTGTATTAGTTGAATTTACAAGTGTTTAATATTATTGGTATGTAGAGGCACTCTCTAACACTCTCTGTGGGATACTTTCTAATGTCTCTGGTTATTTTATTTATTTTTCTATTCTGCGCGATTTCTTTAATTGTTTTTCAATACATTTTTGCGACTTAATGAAATATTGTACTACTAGGATGTCACAGAGTTTACGCTTGCACCGAGGCTTATTTTAGTCCCTTCTTTGACATTCTGAGGTTATTTTGACATTGTCTATTTGTCATTGAATATTATCTTGATGCTCCAGCAGCCCTCATCAGTGCGCAAACGCCTGTTACCTGTTAAAACAAGGACATCAACCAATTAAGCCTAGAGGACAAAGAAAGCGTAGGCCTAAATAAAGGGAAGTAATGAAATGGTGCCCTGTGTGTCAGAATGATCCGAGCACGACGACGTCCGCGTTCAGGCAGCAGCTGTCCCAGCTGGATGGGGCTGGGGAACGCCACAAGATCGGGCACCGACGGGTCGCCGAGGATGGTCAGGTCACCTACAAGAAGGTCAGTTTGGCTTTTTGCTAAATTACTAAATTTATTTTTTCGAGCAACGGACACTCGACACGCACAGAAAATAGATTCCACAAGGTGCGCATAAAATAGAATACCGGTAGTAATTAAATTATTATTGTTTAAATTTTTTCTATTCTGTTGATTTTGTTAGTTAATCATCTGCCCAATGTGGCTAATAATTTTTGGCTAATAATAATTTTTCATATATAATAAATAAAATAACACTCATCGTTTTTGACGTCGATCCTTATACGTTACAGGCAAGCTTGTAACATCCACATGTTAACACAGGTTAGACGTTTATATTGGAGCTGGGTTTTTACAGCCGGATGCCCTTCCTGTTGCCATCCAGAATAATAAATTATCCTGGACCATGATTATCAGCTAGCGACACTTGTGTGTTTAATAGCCTTGTTGAAGGGCCTGTAACGCCATGGTTTCATAGTTGCCTGCGCCGAGACCAGGATATACCTCAGATAAATAATACGGTGCAATTTGAGCATTTTAAATGTAGAATTTAGCAGGTAGCTGAAGACAAATCATTTAAAAAACAAATCAAAGTTAGGCTATCACTGGAGGATGTGATATAGCCTATTAGTTCAACAAAAAATTTGCTTATCGTCGAACATGTTCACAAAGCTTTATACAGAAAATGTCATTATTGAGTTTTGGTGACCTTCATTTTGGCGAATCCCTGCAGACTGGGGTAACAAGAGAATGGATCTGCAGCTGAGAGTTTTCTCTAGGCGAGTCGTATTTAAGACGCTTAAAGAGGGGGAGCGGATCTTTGAACTGTAATATTTTGGTCTTTCTTGCTAAACAGGGTTCTTAAACCCTCAAAATGAGTAATTTTGATGCACTAGTGGTAATTTAGTGTACATACTATATTCCTACTACTATACTATACTGTTTCACCAAGCATTTTGGTTAAATATCGGTCGGCCCATAACTGGTCTTGGGATACTGGAACCCGGGCCCTACAATCAAGGGCCTGGATGGGGTCGCCGACTACGGTTAAATACTCAATACCAAATGCTAAATACCATGTAATTATGTTTGTCCTCCGATTTTCTAGAAAGTGTCAATTATTCACTCGGTGTCAAAGTGCATTTCGAATTGGTAAAGTTGTGAGAGGTCTATAACTTTGAACATTGCACGACATCTCTGGATTGAAGGAATAATTTGTCAGCGAAACATCTGCATTGCAGCGCAGTATTTTATCGTTTGGCGCTTAGCGCGTTGAATAGACCAGGCATTTCAGTAGGATTCATACCTCTGGATGCCAAATTGGATGGAGCATCTGGCTCTGCAGTGCTTTTCTCAATCCGTGTTCATTTATATTCGGTGACACAATCGGTGGTGTAGGGTATTCCAGGTTTTTTGTACTGAGTCGGAATGCAATCTGTGAGGTCATAATGCCTAAATTTGATCGATTTTTTTTGGCTGCACTCTGCAGCAATCAATGATTTTTTGTGTCAAAAAGTGCTATATAGAATAATCGGATTATAATTTTAGTTGTCAAGATCTGAATTTGACAAGCTGCTTTCATTATATCTATGACCCACTGGGTGAAAGAATTTGTACATTGCATTGCGTACATTGCACATTGCGTTGTTCACTATACCTAAGTGAATGTAGCTGTGACCCAGTAATGAATTGCGTTGTGACCGAGTAATAAATGGCAGCGTTGCCACTAATGAAGGGGGAGTGGTTCTGTGGCGGCCCTCTTACGCAGAACCGGACTATAATCGTCTTCGTTACTACACGCAGTCCTTAAACTACAACCCCACCCCAGTTTAAATTTGAGGGTTTGTTTACAAATCCACATATTAGCTAAGTAGTATTGATAGTCAGTTGGCACTGGGCAGTGCTGGCCCCAAGTTAGCCTAAGCTTGCTGCACTAGGCCGAATGTCAAGTGTCTTGTGGTCTCCCACGATCCAGCACTTCCTGACACGATCCACTCATACCTGATCAAGATCGACTCAACAGATCTGAGATTTGGTGAAGGAATGATCTCGGCCTTGATTAACTGAGTTGCCTGACGTTGAATATCACAATTTTCAAGTGGGGTCTTACCGCAAGCGGGTTGGTGGTGGACAACACTGTTACTGGCATCTAGCCTGCATTCGTGCCACATTCAGTTCACAAGATTGGTTACCCGCATTGATTGTAAATATAAGTTAATTAATCTGTAACTGCACTTTAATATATCTCAATGAATCACTTATTGATCTAAAACTTGTAATTGATGTCAATGCGCGTTTGCTTGAGGGGAGTGCGAAATAGAAAGTGGTTACTAGTGTACCACAGTCTACAATACATGAGCAACGCTCATGTTGTGAGGGTAGATGTAGTAGCCTTCCTTGATGTCCACATATTTCAGTACTTTGAATAGAAGACAGCGCCGCAGAGTCAGTTCGCTGCCTAGACAAAAGTGAGCTTATTTTGTGAATCGGCTTCAGGTGACACGGCCATTGTCTACATTGGCTTAATTTGTTTTTTTTGGCAATATGACATTTGTGGAATTCTGCTGTAGCAGTAGGCCTATAATTTAGAGTAGATAAAAAAATAGTTTAGGCATATTATGAAATGTTGACACGGTAAAACTATACAAAAATGAGTATATATTTTTGCGTCAGTATACAAAATATCTTGTGAGAAGAAATATAAAATGCACTTCGACTGGATAATTCAGCAGTGGATTACATGGTATGTGCACTGGATTGTACTATTGTAAATATTGTATCAGTCTTGAATCATATAGAGAATCGGTGTAGCCTACATTATTTCTTAGACTGCATCTTTATATGGCTTCCACCCCTCGAGCCAACTTACAGTAAGTTGCTTCAAATTCTGAGCTTTTTGCTTGGTTCTAGTTTTAAAATACTTCTCCTGTCATGAATAGCAGTGTTGCAGCGGTTAGCCAGGATTTGGAGAAGCTCAAAATTTGTATCAATTTAGGCCATTTAAATGTGAATCTTCCTTGCACAGTGAAAGCCAACGCAATTTCGGTTTTCAGAAAATAAGTTTTAATGGAATGGAGGGGTAGGCCTATAGTTACTGCATTGCATCAGCTTCAAAACATTCATTTTGTCACTTTGGTGTCTTAAATTGTTTCTTTGGTAAATTTGACTATACCCTGTTTTGGCATTATGATGCACTGAACAACTAAGCGGCTACAGTGCTTAATAAATCGATAATAGTCACACGGCAGAGAATGCAAATGCAACAAAGCTTGAATTGTCCGCTGTCCAGCTCAAATGAAACGAAGCCTTTACTGTCCAGCGCCATCCAGTCGATCTTGTTCTTGCTATGCGCATTATGAGTCTACCCAATCCCGTCGGCCATCTACTGAATCTTGATTTATTGCCGTCAGAATAATGGCCGCCATCGATCTGATTGGCTGGTCAGACGTCTATTTGCCAGCTCTGTGGCGGACATTTGCCAGGACTCTTGCATATATTGTCCAGTTGGGACTCTTGCATATATTTTCCAGTTGGGTAGCACATATACGTCAGTTTCTGCATTTTGTTTGGTCCTGTATCTCTATTGTATTTTATAGAGGTTTATGTAAAATATCGTATACATAATACATATGCGTGACTTGTTTTCTTGTTTTCATAAATGTGTGTCACTATAATGAATGTTCTCGGGGTATTGAGAAGAATTGGGCAATGAACAATGTGCATGCAAAAGCATCGCGATATGAAGGACTAATGGCAGCAACTTGGACTAATGCAGAGAAGGCTGTTCGTCCGGGCTGGAGAGGTGCAGAGTTCGTTTGATGATGCCTTGTCTCCTTGGTTTGGCGTTAGTTGGGCCTAGCTTTGCGAGTGATTGAGACCCAGTATACTCTGAACCGATGTCATCATCTCCTTAATTGATTGAGTGTTCACTTAATCATAGTTTCCTCCCCCTGAAGGCCTCTCCGCTCACGATACCCCCCCTCGTGGGATCAGGCGCGTGAGGGCGTCTGTCCGTGACGGTAGACGTCCAGCCTGTGCCAGCACGGGAAATGAACAACGAGAAAAGTCAGCAAATTATGATGATGGTGGTGATATACAGTCTAGTGTGAATAATATGAAGGTTATTAAAGAAGCCACAGAGATAATTGTACAGAAGGAGGACTGGGTATAGGACAACGGAACGGCTCAATATAATGTCAAGAAGGAAAAAGAAGCGTGAATGAAGAACTTTCAAAGTGATTTTTTACGAGGTTGTAAATGATGCAGTCCAAGTACATGCTGTTCACTAATTACCAAGGGAAAGAGTTATTTTGTCTGCAGCCCATAGATCCCTGGGTGTGTCACAGGAGACAACTAGAAAAGTATGAGCCATTCTTTGTTTGAGCTCGAGGCACTGAACCGGACTGTAATAGTACACTGTAGTGTAGTAAGTGTAATGCTACATGTATACGATCTTTAATCTGCAACCTTTAACTCAAAAAAAAACCTACCTGTCTGCTGTTCAGATGGTGATGGTTAATTGGAAGTTAAAGGACCGTGTGTAGCAACAAAGGTTAAATTATGCAGAAAGGTTCAGTTCCTCGCGGTCAAGCAAAGGGGGCTCACCCTTCTTTCGTCGCCTTTTACGACCCACCCGGGAGCTCTGGCTGCAAGTCAATATTTTGATCCCTGACGAGCAGGAGTTACTTGCAGTTCACTAGCGTGTGTAAATAGTGAGTAAATTCCATAGTGAGTAAATTCTGTAACACATGAAATTGTCGCATGCATGTAATTTTGGCGAATTTTGCGAATTGGTCAAACTTGCAAAAATCACATGCGCGAAAATAAAGTCGCTGATCAAAGCTATATAGGGGCAGTACCTATATGGAGCAGTTCTCAAAAACGCGAAATTTCAGAGAGGCAAAACCACGAAAATAACATACAAAAATATAATCGTTACAGTCTATTGCTTTATGACATTGTGTTGTACATAGAAACCGACGTCAGAGCTCATAGCAGCCATGGCCGCAGCAAAGATTGCTTTGTTCCCCTGCCTGCAAGGGGAGCGTGCGTGATTTGTAGCGTGCGTAGTGTACTGGCGTGTGCAGTGAGTAAAGAGTGTTATTTTACAGTGTTCTTGTTGTGTTGTAGAAGCCGACGTCGGAGCTGATGGCAGCCATTCAGCTGGGCATCGGTCAGAGCATCACGAGCATGGCCTGCAAGCCCAAGCGGGACCTTCTGCTGCAGGACTTCGCCATGGTCGAAACGGTCCAGTTCCCAAAGTTTGTATACGATAAATTTTGTACCTCATTGGTTTTTTCTGCATTTAGTGAAGAAATATGATGAAAAGGCTTTAAAATAGCGCCATGCCAGACAGATTTGTCAAGGCTCGCCGTTTGTCGAGGAGGAGGTTGGAGTGGATGCTTTGCTAAGCAAAGTCGCAGTTGCAGTCGCAGAGTCGCAAAGTTGCAGTCACAAAGTCGCAAGTGTATTTTAACTAAAATATCCGACTAGGGGTTCATAATTAGATGAAAATTTTTTGCCAATTACCATTTATATAAAGAAACGCTGAATTCAATACAAACATAGTTGATGGGTCAATTATTGACCATTAATATAAAGATAGCGCATGTCTGACTCTAAACTAGGTGTAGAATTTTTTTGCTTCTACCTTTCATAGTTTCAAATGGATATTGATTTGTTTTTGGTAGGACCTGACCGATTTCTTGACAGCTCAGGGATGTGTTTTTGGTTGAGTCCTGATGTTTGTAGCGTTGAGGACCACATGGCGGTTTGTTTTGATCAAAGGTTGTTGGCTGGTGTATTGTTTCAGAGAGGGCAGCAGCTTGTCTCCAGCCCACGAGTGAGTAGCCTATCGTGAACACTGTTTTCTGTCTTGTATAGTGTGACTAATTGATGCGATTGGTTGCATGGCTGGGAGCTAAACAGGCACTTAGCAAGGCGGCACTAATTGCAGTAGGTGATTGTTTATCGGAACAGGGTTTCATTATCTGGGTAGTTCTGCATAATTTATACATTTAGCTGATTAAATTACTAGCGCAATGTCTAACCAGAATGTATGGTTGATGAAATTGCACACCTTTTTAATGCTTTTTGACTAAGAAATATTATTTTGAGATGGCAGTTGTTATGCTGTATTATCGACATTGATCGTGACAATCAGCCTTTTATGACATTTAAATTGATTTTGTCTACTTTCATTTTGCAGTCCAATGTTAGATAGAAATGGGCATATTATAGAGAAATATTGCTATGATAACAATTAAATAACAACGTATACTTTTATTAAATAGTAACGTAGTAACGTAGTAAGTAAATAAGTAATGATGTAATGATAAGTGATGATGTAAGAATTGTAGTTTTCAAATAATTGAAGTACCCTGGAACTCTGTTTTAAATCTGTGCTCTAGCTTTGATGTCTCGTTGGTTGAGGTTGTTGAACATTATATTATCCGACTAGAAAAGTTGTCAGGCTCATGTGGCCCAATGAATTCATCTCTTCATTGAATTGACATTTATTTTATTCAAGGTGTCTTTTTCTCTTTGCCTATATGCCATTGTTTTCATTGTGTTTTAGATATACCGATTTCCGGTTTCGAACGTATGCGCCCGTCGCATTTCGGTACTTCAAAGAGCTCTTTGGAATCCAAATGGATGCGTTCTTGGTATGTGCAGGGATATTTTATCAGCACTCAAATACTGCAACTAAATTAATCTTATGAAAGACATTAAGGATGATTGATACTTGACAATTAAGAGGGGCCATTATAAAAATGAAAAGTAAATTTTATGCAAGTTTTAATTCAATATAAAGCTAACTTGGTAAAATTAATAATGACATTGTGACACTAAACTTGGTTTCAACTATAGCTCTGCCATGTTTGCTGTACGCTGTAGAAGCACTGCCTTTAACAAAGACGCTTATTCGAAACATCGAGCATCCGTGGAGTCGTGTCTTCATGAAGATTTTTGGAAGTTTTGATGCAAATATAATTGCAGATAATAAATTTTATACAGGATATACTACAGTTGAGCAATCAGCTAGCTTTCGCAAGACTAAATTTGTAAATTTGTTACCATTTAGTCCGAGTCATTTGATAAAGAACATTGTTTAGCATTTTATCTGCCGAGGTTAGCACTGTTTGGTAGTCTGGCATAATTATTTTCTTTTTTTCTAATCTCTTTAATATTGCACTTTTAGTCTGAAATGTCATGGATTCTGTAGACTGTGCGATATTGTTATACACTGCATGTTTTCTACTGCCTTTGTGGCGAATAAAGTTCTATATAATAAAATCTATTTGATTTGATTTGAATGTTTTAGAATGGATGTCAAAAATTCTGATTATATGCCAAAATCGATTTAAGCTGCTTACAATTTAGTGCTCCATATAATAGAATAATTTTCAACAGCTTTTCTCAGATGAAAAACCATTAATTGGTCAAGCATTCCTCCCTGCTGTCAAATCTCTCCCGTAAATGCAATAATATTTACAATTGAGCTTGCTGTGTCATTTTCCAGTTGTTATCTACTGTACGCATATAGTGTACACGTTACTGTTTGATATTCGCTGTTAAAACTTGTTATTCAGAATAATTTTTTTTAAGTTATGGTTATTTTTTTAAATCCTATTGTCATTAATCTTATTTCTGATTTCATAAAGCATTGGCATTCATTTTTCGGTGGTATTATATTATTGATATTGGTATTGTATTCGGTTAGTTGGATGGATGTGTGGTATCTAGTTCACGTTTTGATCGTAGTTCAGCGCTATCGTGAAGGATGTAGAGACTGCTCGTTTTAATTGTCGAGTTAGCTAACAATTCTTAATTTATACAACACTGTTTTAGCCTCTTACGGCTAGTTGCTCGACCTCGATTTGAGTGCGATTTAAGTGTGATTTAGTGACGCAGTGAACTAAATTTTCTGTTGCTCGACCTTGATTCATTGCGCGAATTAGCAATCAGCAAATTAATTTTTTTAATCATACATTTCTGCGAATTAAGTGCGATTTAACAAAACAACGAAAAGTCAGTTGCGTTTCAGGATTCAAATTTTCACGATATTATTGAACGTTCACCGCTATCGACACGTACTAACACGATTAGGGCCTTCCGGAACGCTGATAAAGACCAGAGTTCAGTAATATTTGTACACATTTGCTAATTCGTACTTAAACCGAGGAAAATTGTCGGGCAACCCAAAAATTACAAACTGCAGTTTAGCCTAAACCGCAGTTTGAGCACAGAATATAGAAGTAACAGACGTGACACTTGACCAGTTTTGCTTATCGATTTTTTATTTAATTAAAACAGCGTGCTGCTCTGTGTTGCACGGACACGTGACGGCGCGCAAGGTCAACCGTTACATTCAGAGCTGCTGTCTTCAAAAATGACACAATAAATGCAAAATTGTCGTCAATTTGACCCTCAAAACTCTGCCCCTCCGGCCGGGGGGGCGCGTGCCCTTCCACCAGCCCTGGTTATGGCTACGTTTAGGGTTCGCGGTGCTCGAGTGGATATATAACCGCGTGTGTTTCAATTGAAGCGGGGTCGAGTCTAGTTGTGCCGGTGTCCGTGCCGTTGCCGGCCATGCTTTTGCTTGCCTAAAATCCCTAACCATAAACCTAGCCCTAACTCTAACTTTGAAACCCTATCGGGGCCCTAATCCCTCGCCTCGGTCTATTTTCAGCATTATATGGGCAGCGGCTTGTCCTATACATGTACATTACGCATTGTTTGGGCACCAGCACCCTCTAAACTCGACCCGTGTTTGATCCATCCACATCGTAGCCATTTTGTTGTTCCCGGTTCACAGCTGGGGAAAGCCCTACAGGGAGTCAGGGACCAATAAAATCGCGTTATTGGTACACCACCTATAGCAGTGCGCCGTTTTAACACCTGAAAATAAAAAAAACGATACTATGGAAGAGATAGGGAGTGTCACCGGTGTGGTTTGAGTAATGTGCAAATTAGCACATTTTCAAATAGAGATCGAGCAACTAGCCATTAGACATCAATAAGTCACACCAAGTACCGTTAAAGTGAAACGTTTCTGCTTGACTAAAATACAATTATTGCGATTATTGCGAGTCCACCATAGCAACTGGATTTTTATAAACTATGATATTATATGAACTTATGAACTTGGAGTTTTTACTAGAACTAGGATGTTAGGTTATTCACTGTAATAAAAGCAGACTTGTTCATGGTGTGAAAGTCATCTATTTAAATAGTCTTCCTCATTTATTGATTTTGCAAACATAGAATAATGAAGATCCAAATGACATTTTGTGTTTACGGGTGTACTTTTACATCAGATTATTGAAATCAAAATATGTGGCATTATGGATTAGAATTAGAGTACTATTTTAAGAATACGTTTTTTCTTTAAATGTATCGCGTTGCGAACAATTATCATGTTTTTAATTATGTTGTATTTTAACCAAGATAATAATTGTGCGTTAATCCGGTGTCAAAGTAATGTTCTATCGGCGGCGTCAGGTAGCTGCTCACATATTTGTAGTTTTCTCTAAGTATTTTACTCAAGATCTGTCTATTGAATGACTTATTGCACGTACCATGCAAGTCGAGTGATATGATGGTTTAAGCCTAAAACCTATTTAAACTGCTTATAATTGAATGTACAATAACATAAAAAACGTGTGATAATCAGATAGTAATAAAATAGTTTTTCAGTGCATGTGCCTGATGACATTAATTAAGAAGACAGATCACTATTGATAATATGCAGTTTGGATTTAGGCCTGGAAAGGGAACAGTTGATGGGATTTTCATATTGAGACAGATGGAAGAAAAACATAAGGCTAAATCAGTAAAGTTATATTACGCCATTGTGGATCTAGAGAAGGCTTTGATCGAGTGCCAAGAGAGGTTGTAAGGGGAGCTCTGAGCAAGTTGTTGGGGGTGGATGAGTGGCTAGTTAGGGCAGTCATGTCAATGTATGTCGATGCAAAAACATCTGTGAAAACAGAAGATGGATCAAGTGATCGGTTTGAGGTGAAGGTTGGACTGCATCAGGGCTGGGTGTTGAGCCCTATGTTGTTCGTGGCTGTGATGGAAGTGATTACCCGTGAGCCAAGATCAGGGTTACCATGGAAGCTGCTGTACGCAGACGACTTAGTGTTAATTGCAAAGAGTGAAGAAGAACTGAAGGATAAGATTCGTTGGTGGAAAGAGTGTATGGATGCAAAGGGCATGAGAGTGAATGTGGAAAAGACAAAAGTTACGATAAGTGGATGCATGGAGGGAACGGTGAAGAAATCTAGAAAGTATCCATGCTGAGTGTGTGAAAAAAGTATTCATGAAAATTCAATTAAATGCACGAAATGTCTTTTGTGGACGCATAAGAGATGCTCTCTCTCTCTTCAGTGCTCTGCCACATGGCAGGTCTTTGGTGTCCAAACCTTCCACCTTATCCGATCATCAGCCCTTCTCTTCA
>JAQIWG010004980.1:0-15200 GCA_034695025.1 Chamaedrilus cognettii | reverse complement strand
GGGAGAGAGCCAAAGTGTAAGTACTCTAGCTGAGGAGGTCAGAAAAAGAACCGATGCATATGGGGGAGGGCGGGGTACGATTTCGTCAGTTTCTTGTGTACGTACTAAATGGAGGAGCGTATGAATGAAATGAGCGAGCCATAGCTGGAAATACATGCGCCTAATCTAATCCTTTTTATCATGTCAACTCTCTTAATATCCATGATTTCACACGATTATATGCGATTGGGCACAAGAATGATAACTGCGAAAGCTTGGTAACTGCAAAAGCTGGGTTTAACGGCCGGATGTCCTTCCTGACGCTAATCAGAATACTAAATTATCTGGCACGGGATTAGCAGCTAGCGACACTTGTGTATTTAACAGCGTTGCTGAAGGGCCTGTCACGCCATGGTTTCAGTTGCCGGCGCCGAGCCAGCCCGTCCCTCCCCGTGCATACGTAATAAATGAACGAGCCCTAATCAGTTTTGAACTGAAGTACTGGCAAACCCTCCCTAAAAACTAAACCTCCCCCAAAATGAATTTCTACCTGAAAATAAGTAAGCATCAACACCCATCATTGCCTCAACATATGTTAAACAGAGGGGCAGCACAAACCCGAACAAGGACGTCAACCTCCTCAAACGTCAACTCAAACATTTTGATGAGCAGAGCAAGTATCTCCTTGTGCAGCAGAACGTGATTCGTTCCGATCTGTACCCAGCACAGCACCACTGAGTAGTCACATACGGCGCAAATTAAAGGACTGCACAATTAATAATCACACTTAGATTTATCGCTGCATATTCTTATTTGTTAGCCATAACTGCAGAAGCTGGGTTTTATGGCTTAATGTCCTTCCTGACGCTATTCAGAATACTAAACTATCTGGCACAGGATTAGCGTAATTATTTAAATTTATATAATAAATTATACGTTATATAAAATTTTATATAATTATATTAGCGATTAAGCAAAGCAATTTGCTCAATTCTTTTAGAAAAATATGTTTAATATTAGAGTTGGTATATTAAATTCTGCAAGATTCTATGAATTTCAATTATGATGCAGGTAACATGCATACGACAAACAACGATTATTCAATGATTATAGTTTTGTTCTAGTTCTACCGGGTAACTAATATACAATGTGTTAGCCTAAAGACGATAGTCCAGCTCATTTAGCCTTGTCAATTCTGACGGCTTGAACAAAAATTGTCATGTTCTTCAATTCCTCCATCCTATTCTAAACCGGATTCCCTTGCCATTGATTGATTGATTCCAGTGTTGCAGTTTCGACCGCTAATCGTCATCAAACGAAGGCGGACGAGTGGCCGCCGTGAGAAGGGAAGAGGGACAATTTCTTGAGCGAGGGAGTTTGCTATTCTGCTGCAGAGAATCCTGCAGCTTTGTTGTAGGATTCTCTGCAGCTTCGATCGATTTTGTGATCAAGCAGCTTTGCACCGGCCACAACAAGTACTATAACGTGTCCTGATGAAAATTGGAACAATAGAAATGTTATCATAACTAGGTCAAAATTATCAAATTGATCTGAAATTTCATACAGAACAAGTATAACATGTATTAACACCAATTTGCAAATTTTCAGACAAATGTGACTCATTTTCTCGAAATATGCGCGTTTCAAAACCAGTACCAACAAAATTAGGTTTCCACATTGCTTTGTAATGTGTTATGTATTGTGTTTCTACAGTCAAGTGACAAGCAGTCCAGAAATTCAGTCGCAGCTAATGTTAAAAGTGTTCTCCTTGTTTTCGTACACATGACACAAGACGGGGACGCCACTGTTTGATAGCTTGATCCATGATTTTGTGATCAAGCAACTGCCACTTTTCAAGCATCAGAGTCTACTGATGATTAACATCACGAATGCCAGTAGGCTATGATAAACGTGCTCCTCCAATACAGGTGTAGACTACACTCCATCTGTGAGCGTTAAGCGGATGGAACCAAGTCTTCTGTCATGCGCACCTGAGCAAGGAGCAGTGGTTAAAGTAGGCCGGATCGACCCGGATCACAGATCCGGCATCTCACAAATTGCCATATATGCGATCCGGCACCTCGCTGTGTAAATAGTACATTGCTATAGAAACAATCTGGTGCGATCCGGCACCTACTTTTGAAGCAATCAAATCCGGCATCTCACTTTGTGGTAAAACCCGAGCCGGATCGCATTTGGGCCCCCGGATAAATGTCTGTCCGTACCTCCTCCCCGCTCGTGAGTTTGACACGGGAAGGAAGGAGTCATCTTATATGTAATGAGCATACCAGATTGCACAGGGGCCCCACAAATTATAAGCGATCCGGGGCCCTCGATTTGACACTTTAACCACTGGCAAGGAGGACACTTTGAACCTCATTTGAGACTGATTTACTGGATTGCTTGTTTGACGCTTGGCAGTAGGCACACAATACACAGATAGTACAGAAGTTCTAAAGTAGTAGCAGGCAGTACAGTAGTGGAGTAGTACACCCATAGTAGCAACTTTTTTTTTTTTAGGACCGTCCGTAGTAATGAAAACTATCCAGTTATGTAAAGAGCCAGTGGTAGTAGCAGTGGTAGGGAGTGGTAACAGTAGTGGAGGGTAGCAGTAGTAGCAGTCAGTAAAGTAGTGGAGTAGTACTACAGTAGCCAGAGCCTATGCGGCACTGACCTCGTCGAGCAGGCCGAGGTGCAGTGGGGTGTGATCCGTGTTGAGTCGGAAGTAGCTCGGCTCCAACACCGTGTGATCCACCCAGCGCAGCACGCCCTTCGCCACCACCTGCACTCTGCCCCACCACAACAGTATTTAACCCTTGCCACCTGCACCCTGCACCACCACAACTTAGAGCTAGCCACTACATGCACAGTGCACCACCACAACTTAGTCCTTAGCCACCACCTGCACCGTGCACCACCACAACTTACAGCTAGACACCAGCTGCATCCTACATCACAACAACTTAGTCTTTGCCACCCTCCGAGTCAAGTCTTTTCATGTCGTTTCCGGTCTCCCGCTACGTCTTTTCCCATCATCTTCCTATCAATTTTTCCATCATAGCCCACATATTTCTGCATCCAATCATCCCACTGGTTTTTTCTCAAAACCATGCCCCAGCCAACTCAGTCGGTTTCTTCTTACCACCTCTCCCACTGGCTCCAATCCCCATTCTAGCACTCAGATCGGCACTAAACTTCCTCTTTCAATGACACCCATGCATTCATACGGTCTGGTAACAACATTCAAAAACAAAACCTTAAACCTACCAAGTCCACAAATGATCAGCATGCAATGCGCCTAAACCCATATCAATAAAACCTTTTACAACATGAACACTAGATTAACAACAAAATTTAAACCTCTTTCAATTTAGTTCTACAATGGTACATTGAAATGTAAACGCTAGACTTCAGAGTCAGCAAGCTTGTACCAACTTGAGGCATTGAAAGAGTGTTCCAACTTCGGCGAGCAGTTCCGTGTATCCTTTGTCGTCACTGCACAGATTGTGAGCTTTCTCTAGCGCTTGCATCGTCGCCTTTAGCTCATCGCGAACGATGGACTTGCGGACCCCCTGCAATGGTTCACTTTAGCCTATATAAAAAAACTTTAAAATATATATAATATATAATATACATAAATCTTATGGCAAATTTTACCATAAGGGCAGAACGTCAATAAAAAACAATCCAAAATGTATCCAAGCTAACTGGAGTCTGACACCAGAATGCAGCGCAAGGGGCCTAGAATCCTGAAATTTAGCTTACATTGCCTAATAAATCATACAGAGCTCATAACATAGAAGAAGGGATACACTTTTGGGAATCAGCAATTTTTATGGTACATACAATCAAATAAACGAGGGTCGTTCAATATCATCCGCCGGTACCATCCGCTGCAGTTTTTTTAATTTTTGAAAACAAAAGAATCCAAGATATATGTTTTGTAGGAAATTTTATTTTCAACATCTTTTGAAAAATTTTTAACCATGACATTAATAAGGTGAACGTGATATTTCCAGTACCTCAGGGGTGTTTAAACTTTTGTCCACTTAGTGACAATACTATTTACTGTCCCAAAAATTTAACAAAAAAGCAAATATGCAACTACATGCATAGAATGAGCACGTAGACAAGTATATCTTGGATTCTGTTGTTTTCAAAAATTAAAAAAACAGCAGCGGATAGTACCTTATATACTGAATGACCCTCGTATAATACAATATACCAATATAATCAAAAATATCTACTAAATATATAAATAATATTTATGTACATAATATTTATTATTGTACTTAAAGAAATCTGAGCAATAAGATTCATGCAGAATTTTATTACACGACGGCTCAATATAATTTCAATATTTCTTTTTGGACATGCAATGAAAAATCGACTATACAATTAAAATTTTATGCAACAAAAATCAAACTGTTGTGAATTAAAAAGTGACAATGAAGCCGATTATCCTGAATATGGTAACCTACAAAAAAAAAATCAGTTTCTACTTTTCAACTAGCAATTTTTCAAAGTTGTACTGTTAAACAACAATCGATAACAATGCGCTCAAAAGCCATGCGCAACCAACCACAAGTTCAGAATTTCAGACGTTTCCAGAAGTTAAAGCTCGATTGCCTCTCGAATCTTCCAGATAACTTAGTGTTTATCATTCCATCAATTCCTCTGATAAGAAGTTACTAACCACCTTTTTCTCGTCTATTCTGCTAAATGTTTATCAAGTCCATCTTTTCACACGGGTGACACGTCTTGCGCACTGGTGAGGACTGCTAGAACTAAAATTTGACGGCTGGATACAGCATGACGAGCTTTTTTTTGCAATGTAAAAATGTTAAAAAGTAGAAACATTAGTGAAAAATTAGGTAAAAAAGTCACTCATCCCATAATAACATAGTACAACCGCAACCGTTAATTTAGCACAAGAATTGCGTTATTGGTTGTTTAAATTCTGTCAGCGTCCCCCCCTCCCCATGTCACAAGTTCTGTTCGAGAGGGAAAAATCCAGATTATACCCCTAAGCAAACAATTCGTGAAACATCCCCTGTGCCCTTCTGACACCATCCACATAAATAATTAACTGGTTTCTGTCACTTCCCCTGACAGAGCATCATATAACCACAAACCATGCAAGCCAGTCAGTTGTAATCAAGTATATACTCATACCTTCCTCCAGATCTCGACAACGCTGGATGCATAGGCGACGATGTGCAGATACTTGGGCTTGTGCTCAGGGTTCAGCTTCATTCCAGGCTTGAAGAGGGCGTCGATAAACAGATCTGCAGGTACACACGCGGAGCTATTTTTGCAGTGCTCACTGCCAGTGCTGTATCTGTCTCTTCTGCCGCGGCGGGACGCTGTTTTGCTTCTTGGAGTCAGAGCGGCCCTGACTTCACGTGCAGCGGCCCTTTAACTGTGGTTCCACAATAGAGCGGCCTCTGGCGGGACGCTGTTAGAAACTTGAGCGGCCGGGCTGGACGTTATCCTACGGCGTCGCATGGCAACTGCAGCACTGCTCACTGCTAGCTCCAATAATTTTTATTCAAGGGGGCGGCCACTCTTGCTGCCAACAGGGGGGATCTTATAAACCCAAACTGGGCTTTCTTCGTTCGAGCAGAACTGACGAGCAGCGGAAGGGCTGACAGAAATATTCAAGGTTCGGTTTTATGGGCGAATTTTTGTTTTCAGAGCCTCTTAATGGGCTTCTTTACTGCTCCATGTGTTTAAAAGAATACATTTTTACTTTTCCGCTTTTCAAAAATAATGCCCCCCCTGCTTCCAACTTTAAGGTGAAATTTAAAAAAATATTGGCATAACTATCAAAGAGATCTTATTGCACAAGTTTTCAGAGCAAGACAACATTTTTTAAAACTTAGACAATTCTAAGAATTTGCAAAAAAAATTAAAGATTAATTAATCTATAACTTTAATCAGCTTAGTTAAATACAGACATTAATCACCAATAAGTTTTGGGAGTTGAAAGACAGCGTGTAGTAATGAAGATAATTAGTCCGGTTCTGTGCCCAGGCCTCGGCTTTAACAAATGAACCACTCCACCCTCTTTAGTTGCCTTTTATGACTCGCCCGGGGAGCTAAGGGCTGCAGGTCAATTCTTTGTTCCCCGAACTGCAGGGGTAAATCACCAATATGCAGCATTCATCAAATCGAAAATGTCTGGACAGATAGAGTGTTAAGCAACAAGGATAAAGAAGAGATTTGCTAGGAGCCAATCTAAATAAGCAAGTTGTGTCGCTCACCGAGGAACTGAGGACTGCGAATGAGATCGATGGGTGGCGGGTCTGCAGCCGTGTACATCTTGTACAGCTGCCAACAGCAGACAGCATCACTCTATTAAACACGCAAGAACTTTCATCTTTTCGCAAGCTATACAGCACATGTATCTTCAGCGTGGACGCAAAAAATGGCATTTTGAGCACGCACCCCAGACGCTATTTGTGTCAAGTAATGGAGGCACAGCCGCCTAGGTGGATGGCGGAAACATGTCCGCACTGTCCACCCAGGCCAATCAAGGAGCATTTTTTGGGGGAGCCCGATTGGAGCTGTCGGTTAAGGCTTGTGGTGGCTTATTGAAGTTAAGCAAGATCGAATTTTGTTATGTTTTTGGTATGCTTGATATTGCATACATGATATTTGTAAATTTTTTGGAGCAGAAGCAGGGTTATTTTGAGTAGGCGTTGAGTAGGAAATCTAAAAACCTTTTTTTGTACATTTGTATGCCTAATTTTCACATGGGCAGGCGTAGCAGGAGTGACATCACCTTTTACGACTTGCCCGGGGAGCTCTGGGCTGCAGGTCAATTCTTTGTTCCCCGACCAACAGGGGTTAAGCGCAGACAACACGCAAAGGGTTAAGTGGTGGACATACGACGGAGATATCGGCGGGGTTGAGTGCGTTGCGCGACAGCATGGAGGAGAGCGCCTGACACGCGCGTGGGTACGCGGCGGCACCGCTCAACGACATCGTGATGGGCGTCACATCCAACCCCCTGCAGCACAAGCCTAGTGCTCACAGACTGACACACTGCTGGCACACACACACTGCTGGCACACACACACACACGTGCTGCTCACACACACTAACCGCCCAGCAACATTACGATGGGCGTCACGCTAAATCCTCTGCAGCACACACTGATACCGCTGACACACACACACTTACTGCTCACACACAACCACACACTCACCGCTCAGCGATATCGCGATGGGCGTCACGTCCAAACCCCTACATCACACGTACAGCGCTCACACACTGACACACACGCACGCACTTACTGCTCACACACACACAGACTTACTGTTCACACTCTGAACCACACATACATCGCTCATACACTGACAACGCTGACACATACACTACACACACACAGACTTACCGCTTACATGTAAAGTCGCAAACGCACTCGCCGCACGCACACACAAGCACTCACCACTCACGCACCATCACTGCTCACACACCGACAAGCACACGCATGTTTCTAAAAGCAATGAATTGCATCGCGGAGACAAGAAAAATCTGCTATCGTATACGGCTTCACCGGATGCTAATTTCGCCGATTCATTTTGCCAGCTATTTCTAGTGTCGAGGAGTGACGTTAAATTTAAGTTCATCGCATGTCTCTCAACCAAGTAAGTGGTATTCAACAGCCAATACCACCGTTAAATTTGTAATCACAAAGCAGACAAAGGTGGAAAAAGAGAGAGAACACGAGGGAAAAGGGGGGTGCACCGTAGTTTGGCGGACTTGTTGACCTCCTGACAGAGTCGGCGCACATTCGATCCACCCTTCGGCTCCTGACAGAGCACGCTCATGAGGAGTTGACTGTAGAGGTACGTGTGCTCCCCATGACACACCATCTTCTGCACACCACCACACAGCACCACACACTATGTCACACTGCAACGCAGTACACCACAGAACACCCACTGCATCACAAACTGCATACCACACCACACTACACAGCAAATACAGCATCACAATGCACTAGACAGTACACAGCATCACATACTGCACTACACACCACCCGCACCAAAAAACTGCACCACAAACTACAGTGCACTACACACTGCACCCACTGCATCACACACTGCACTACACGGCAACCACTGCACCATACAGTGCACCACACACCACCACACATAACTCACTGCACCACGTAGTACACCACACTAGCACAACTCAGAACAGGAAAATCACTACTACTCTCATACAAACACAAGATAGACCCACACACTCACCCATCACCTCTATGCCCACTTTGCAACACACAAGAACACCCAACAGCACACCTTTTCAATTGCACATACATAAACACACAGCATACACCAATGGACGAACCCGGTCGGTGCTGCAGCTCTGCTGGCCACCTGGAAACAATGGCTGGCCAGTTCCTGACGCGGGGCTGGGGGAATCCGGGCTCAACATCAGGGTCTGGATGGGGCAGCCACCACCACCAGCATCAACGTTCCACTAACACAGTATCAACGCTTCATTGCCACAGTTCAAGAAGCGTTTCAGAGCGTACAGTGAACTCGGAGAGGTTCTTCTCGCCGGCCTCCTCGCTCAGTTCGAGGAAAGAGCCGATGGCGGTACGCAGGACGCGCGAGAACACCTCTATCTGGTGACACGCCGTCGACACCGATGTGATCTCTCCCTGGAACCCCGCGTCCGATATCAGCTGTCACACCACAGCACTTGACACTCAGCAATGGCACACGATCAGTTCTCATTGTTGTCTATATATATAGGGTTAAATAAAACATCTCAAACTTTTCGCACACCGCATCGTTTTTAGGATTTAAGGACTGTGTGTAGTAACAAAGACTATTGCAGTATAAAAAATCGCTCTCCATTCTTTAGTTGCCGTTTACGACTCGCCCGGTGAACTCTGGCCTGCAGAACTATTCTCTTTTTACCCTTATCTGCAGGAAGTACAGCAAACGCATCTCAAGGCATGTCTGAATGAATAGAGTGCATATAGAGCATGCACAACAGATATTAGTACACTAGTAATAATTGACACATGTCAAGCATTACATGACCTGTTGAATTTTTATACCCCCCTCTCCCAAAAAGCACATGCGGCGCGACCCTCCCGTCAGTGCACACGTACCAAATGGTCACGCCCTAACGACCTCAACCACACAAGCGCAACACACGATCACCTTGATAGTGAAGTTGAGCATGAGACAGTCTGGGTACTGCTCAGCAAGCTTGTAGAAGAGGTTTCTCCACGTTGGGAACTCGATCATCTCATACAACCAGCCTGGAGTCTGTCACAGGCCAGGAACGATCAGTTTTCTCGATTGAGCATCTTCTTAATATTAAAAAATTTCATATCACACACATCATTTTCAAACTTTATACACACCAACAGCCAAAGCTCGGCCTGCATACAGCCAAATTCGCCAAATGGTAAAAGAAAATCAGAAGTGGCAAATTTCTTTTAAGATTGTTAAAAGACTTCGGCGAATTTTTTGCAACATATTTTTGTGCAATACAAAATGGAGTTGTGTTTTGCTAACAAATGCCAATTTCTTGTTAAATATATTTACTGAAGCCCACCGGCGTCACTGCGTACCACTGACCAATTGATTATATTGAGGGGTAAATGCAGTTATTTGAGTTATGTATGTGCACTGCAGTAGGCTTAGTCTCTCTGCTTTGTCAGTTTTCAAAAACATTCAGTGAAAAGTATTTGGCAAACAAAAAATTTAATTGGTGAAAAAAGTCATATTTTGGAGCCAAAATGGCAAACTTTTTGAAAACCCAGGCCTAGCCCTGCCAACAGCCATCACAACAAAAGACAAAAGACGAAAAAAAACTTTCTCTGTTTAGGCTACTCACGATTGTACATCAACTAAATCCCAAAATGACTAAGAAAAAAAATCTTAAGCAGAAAATCATCCAAGGACCATGTGCAGCATTGAGCTCACAGTTACCGCAATCTAAATCTGTTCAGTACCACATTGTAAGTGTCAGTAAAGGAACAGCGTGGCATGGTGGTCACCTCTCCAGCAACGGTGAATATGGAGTCGGCCTTCTTAGGGTTGAAGTACTTGATGATCATCTCATGAAGGTGGCGCTCTACCATGTCCTGCACGCTCTTTATGTCCACCCCTTGACATACCGAATCATCTGTCATCTCTACCCTCCCACACATAGGCCAATCAGATGTCCACCTCTCCATACTATATACATATTCAAGTGTCCACACCTTAACACATACACAACCATGTGTCCACCCCTTCACACATTCACAACCATGTGTCCACCTCTTAACACATACACAACCATGTGTCCACCCCTTCACACATTCACAACCATGTGTTCACCTCTTAACACACACACAACCATGTGTCCACCTTTGAACACACACACAACCATGTGTCCACCTTTGAACACACACACAACCATGTGTCCACCTCTTAACACATATACAACCATGTGTCCACCTCCGAACACACACACAACCATGTGTCCACCCCTTATTAAGGCTTATTTAAGGCTTTCGAAGTGTAGAGCAGTTTTACGCATATGTTGCTCCACACTTTTAGTCTTGTGGAGCAGTTCAAGAAAAGAGTGGAGCATTTTTTTGCAACACGATTCTAGTCATGCATGCATCAATGTTGATAACTCAATAAATTAATAATAAATCAGAGTAAAGATTTTAAATTGTATAATCTTTTACTAGTTCTTTTTCATGTCCATAAACGAGACTAAAATGCTTCTGTTTTAACCCGCAAATACAAAATTTGGCATCGTTTTGCACACAAGAGAAGCCAGAAGGTGCACAACATCATACCATCATACATGATGACTGTCAATATATTTTAACTAATTGAAGTGCATCCATTCACAAAAAATTGTGATCGTAAAGCGTTTCTGATTTTTTGGCATGTCCGAATCATACAAAATTATTTTGCGTTTTAGATTTAAATAAAAATGAGTCAAACATTATCTAGACAATCTTCAACCATTGTAAGTAAGCAAAAAAATACACGGAAAAACAATAAATTTGGTGCACAAATAATGCAAATCGGACACACCTATGCCGAGATGCAACTATTTTAGAGCGGGATTCTTAGTCATCACTGCTTCTGTTAATCTTGTCAATAAACCAACGATTTAGACTATCCTCCCAAAAAAGTTTAACCCGCCAGTCGAAAAAAAATCTTTCATGAAGGCCAAAACGCACCCGATTGACTTATTACATCATCCACGACCAATCAGAGGTTAGAATAGTCGAGTTAAATGAACGGCGGCTGTGAACTATTGAATGAACTATTGTGCTGATTGGTCGTCCTCTGATGTAACCTAGCTAGCCATGAATTACTCTTTAGGCCTCAATTAATAATTGAATTTTGTCAATAAATGTAAGAAATTACATTGAACAAAAGCATAGGAAAATGTTCCCAAGGCCTGGGTTTAAAGGGATGCAGCCTGTGTCACTCTCAGGCCGACCACTGTGGGCACCCATCTCGGCACCTCAATGGTTCGGCGCCTTTGCTTGGAGTCAAAATGCATAGTGCAATTTGCGACTATTATATAGGCCTACATGTACATGTGGGCTACTGATAACGAGTTACAATAATCATGTAGCCTATCCTTACGGCTTGACCCGATCTGATATTGCCAATACATTTCGCTTGCCATTGCTAGCGTTGAAAAGTCAAATTTAAGTTTTTTATGCATCTCGAGTCAAATGGTGTAGGATAACTCATATGTCATGGGTGCCAAAAAACTCTGGCGTAAGTTGCATTGTCCTCAAATATAAACCACAACCCTCAATGGGTCCGTCTATTAAGCTTCAATTGACCTTTAAATTCGTTGTATCACATAACATGTATTTACTGTAGAATTGATATGCATTGATTTTTTCTGCATTGACGCCGTTTTGTGCGTTTTCATTAGTTATGTATCGATAATTCATTCTGACTGGTTTTTTGCAAGTTCATTATTGCTGCCATGGCAACGTCAACAAAAGTGAGCGTTAATAGAAAATCATAAGGGGACGGAGGTTTATCTTTGCTTAAACGGCCAAAGTTGGCCGATTAAAATGTTGGGAGTTTATCCGGTGGATAATCATGCAGTTTATTTCCCAATGACGTGTCTATGAAAGAGAGAAAATTGATAGTCAGCGGTTAGATCGTCCATGAGGTTGATCTTCAGAGTTCATCGCTACGGAGAGCACTAAATCACCTTCTTGATTACCACAGTAAGCCCCTTTGACTTGCGACGCAGTCAAACTCTGCATCACGCAGGCAGGTATCTCAGCCTGAGATCGGAAAACACAGCTGGAAATTTCCTTGAGCTACCAGTTGCTGGTTTTGACAAGTAGGCCTAGCCAGACTGACCTAATAGTTACAGACACTCCGGAGCCTAGACGTTGTTTGACATCATACTGATGTTTAAATCAGAAAATACACCACGAGAGTGAATCGCAATGATTGCAATGCAGTTTGAGTTTTGCATCGCAATCGATCCCAAAGTGCATTACAAACTGAGATGCGACACCGCATAAATCCAGCCTTGGGTATACCCCGTAACACACACGTCCGTGTGTCCACCCATTAACACACACAATATGTCCACCCCCTAACACGCACACCCATGTGTCCACACCTTAACACACACGTCCATGTGTCCACATAAAATCTTATGTCCACTCCTCCACACACATAATCTTGCGTTCATCCCTTAACACACACATCCATAGTAAGTTTGAAAGCGGGAAAATGCATTTGTTTTGACACAGTAACTTTTTTAAAAAGCTCTTTCTATACCCCCCACTACTCTCGCGATTTCTATACATATAAGAAAAAGTCCACCCTGCGAGAGACACGGATAAATATCAATAAAGTTTAATTCTTTGGCACAAAATTAGTAGTAATAAAAAAACCGAAGAATAAGGCCAGCCACGCGCATTGTGCTGGGGTTCGAAACTTACCGGTAACATTGCGTAGGCTAGTAAGATTGAAACTTATGCTCCAGAAAGATACGGGCAACCTACTAAATCTGTAATATTTAGAACTTTTGTTTTGAAAAATAATTATTTAATTTGTATTCAATTACTGCGTTTTCATTTTGATTTTGATTAGCTATATTTGAAGCAGAACAAGAAGCAGAAAGAAGATAAGACAGAACAGGACAATCTAGGACAGGAGTTTTTGGAAAGTGAAATAGTAGCAGCTGTAATGAAAATGAAAAACAATAAGGGGTCAGCGCGTACACAAGCATGTTTTTGAAGAGTCTTGGACAGGATTTTATAAAAGAGCCATAAAAGGTGTGTGGCCAGAAGAATTTATAAGAGTTATAATGATAAGGTTACCTAAACAAGAAAATGCCAATAAATGTAGCGACTTCAGGACGATCAGCCTAATTCTGCATGCTTCTAAGATTGTGCTGAAAATACGCCTAATCACAAACAGAATTGAAGGAAAGACAAGGGAAGCTATTTATAAGTAGAGCACAGTTTGCCATCAAAAAGAAAGGGCATGGGTATGAGGGAGGTGATTGGGGTAATGAGGACGCTGGGTAAAAGGAGCTTCAGCAATGACGTACATGTTTGCTTCAGACTTTAAAAAAGCATTGGATAAGCAAACTTGGTGAGAATGACAAATATCTTGAAACGTAGAGTAACCGGAGGGATCGAAGAATGGTGATAGTTTTATATGAATCAAGAAGCTATTACTAAAGTAAATGACAGTCACACAGAAACGGGAATAATAGGAAGAGGGGTGAGACAAGGATGTCTGCTATCCCTGCTATTGTTCTCACTGTATATAGAGGAGATGATGGAAGAAGATTGTGAAGGCTGTGGTTTGGTCTGTGGCACCATACTACGTTAAAACTTTAACACCGAAGAAGGAGGACAATAAAAGAATAGAAGCATTTGAAATGTGGGTATGAAGAAGAATGATGAAGATTAGCTGCACAGAAAAGATAACGAATGAAGAAGTCTTGAGGCAAGTGGGGAAAACAAGAACTATGATGAAAGTGATAGTCAGAACAAAGAAGAACTGGATTGGACATGTAATGAGAGGGATTGTCGAAAGATATGATAGAGGGAAGAATGGAGGGGAAGCGAGGACCGAAAAGGCACGTATCAGAATGATAGACGATCTTCTTGAGAAGGAATTGTATGCAGAGATATGGGCCGAGGATTGGCTAGGGTGGAAAGTTTGGACAGCGACTCCAAAGACCTGCCATGTGGCAGAACACTGAAGCAAATAATTCAAATACACACTGTATATGAAGCAGGTTATAAACTGTACAATATCTAAATATTGCTCAAAACTCGCACCATAAATGCCATCCATAAATGTACGCCGATACATTAATAGTCACTGCCGTGACTTCATAGCACTTTAGATATACAGCAATATGGGGGTCGTAAGATAAAAGTAACATTAACCTTGCAGATTTGTGCAACTTACCCATATCTTGCGGCAATGCCACCGCATCGCTATGACCACTTTGAACACTAGCTGGCAACTCACCTGATTGGATGAGCCACTCTGCCATAAGGTTGGCGGTCTGCGCAACGGCCGTGTAGTTGTCTGAGAGTAGTTGAACGACAGGCTCAGGGCTGCCACCCGCCTTGAAGTACCTGCCAGACACAGCCAAACATTGACACAAGAATAAAGAACTTGTCAGATCCACACAACAACTGACACTAGAATAAATTACCTGTCAGCAGGGCTTGATCTGCCAGTCGCCAAAATTGCCAAAAAATAACATGTTGAGCAATTGGCAAATTTTGTTTCCATTTGGCAAAAGCCCTTGGCGAATTTTTTATTAATCGTTCGTTCGTTCGATCGAAGCTCAATTTCATGTACTATGGTTATGAACAGAGCAATTTTTATATTCCCATTCACTAGAAGGGAACAAATGTGTAACAAATTTGGCGACAAAAAGTAAGGCCTGGCGAAAAAAGTCTTTTGATAAATTTATGCCAATTTTTTTTCAAGACTCAGCTCAGGCCATGCCTGTCAGATCAACTTAAGCACTGACACAAGAGTTAAGTACCTACCGGTACCAGATCAATGCATTAGTGTGCTATCAGTACATTAGTATCCAATCATTACATTAGTATCCAATCATTACATTAGTATCCAATCATTACATTAGTATCCAATCATTACATTAGTATCCAATCATTACATTAGTATCCAATCATTACATTAGTATCC
>JAQIWG010004979.1:0-15201 GCA_034695025.1 Chamaedrilus cognettii | reverse complement strand
GTGCGGTATGCATGGCTCGGGTGCGGTATGCATGGCTCGGGTGCGGTATGCATGGCTCGGGTGCGGTATGCATGGCTCGGGTGCGGTATGCATGGCTTCACACCCTGGGATATAATCCAGCGTCGCATAAAACCGTGACTTCGTGCAAGCACGGAAAAAATACAAACTGCGATGCGACATACAAATGAAATTGTGACTTTAATTTGCCGCTGCATGCGCGATATCACGCGTTCATGTCACGTTGGATTTGGTCCATATAGATTTTAATTTGTTTTATAGACATCGGTCGTACGCATGAAGCCATGTCGCAGCAATTGGTAGCACTCATCTCTGTCCTTCTTGATCTGGGCCATTCAAGGTTTCTCGGGTGACCGTGATGCTGGCTCAAAATGCTGACGGTTTGAATGATAAGTAACTCCCATTTTCTACAATTATAACCCTCTTCCTCAAGCGTTTAAAAAATAGTACAAGTAATTTTCGCCTCAAAAGGCCGGACAATTTTTTGCGAGCTGTTGAGATCGCCTCCCTCCCAAAACGCAATTCATGCCGCGTCGGTGACGAGATTATATTCGGCTTCGCGATATATTGCCGAAGTTCTCGGTATAGACCTTATAACGGTTCTTTTAGATCTTATATCGAGATCTTCTCGGAAAATTTGCACTTTTGTGCGCAAGCGACGCGCGATTATGCCGATGCACGTTAAACGGCATACGTGAGTACTTTGAGGGCCTTCCGGTCCACAGGTTGCTTTTATCGTTTGATGACAAGGAAGTTAGAAATTAAGCAAAATTAAGCAATTAGCCTAAGATTTTTAAAGCTAAACAATTTTGAGAAAGTTTCAACGTTAAACGAGCAAGATCACTCAAACATACAGCATAATCTTGTTCGTGACTTTTGAGGATTGAAAGCCGTAGCACAGGACTTTTTTGCTCACGGCCTATATTTCATGCGATACTTTGTAGCGTGGCATACATGCTACTATGAATGATAGTTCTTTATTTTTTGCGATCTATTCTTAGATTTTACAAATGTATGTGACGGCCCATCCGGTACGAATACCAAAATGGCGGGGACCGGGGCACTACAGGCCTAGTCTTATAGTTGCCTCGACGTTATGACTAGGCATATTTGAACACGCATGGGCGCATGCGCATGACCAAAGATTCGTGAGAATTATTTTCGTATAAAATTTATTTTTCAGTTATGTTCTGATGCAATTTAATGTTCATTTGTCCATTTAACCTCGATTTGCAACGTTTCAGCAATATTTTGAAGAGAGCGCGCCGTGAGAGAGCTAGTACAAGTTCACAGCGGCATATTTCTTTTAATTACTCTGTAATGACGTTATTGTGGTGTGCGAATGCAGCATTACTCTGTAACTATGTTATCGTCGTGTGCATACGCAGTATTACCCGGTGATGATGTTATTGTGGTGTGCGAATGCAGCAAGTCGGCGGACAAGTTGCATCCTCTCGCAGGAAAGGTGTTGATCGTCTTCGCTGTGTCCAACTCCTGCGTCAACCCTATCGTCTACGGTTTGTTTCACGCACTCAACAACCATATCATCATTATTCTCTCCCTGTAACTGCATCTCACATTTCTGTTCTAATTTTGTTTTTCTTCGTTATACGAATGAAATACAATAATATGCTCGAATGACTTTAGCCTGCTGCAAAGTTATAGCGTAACCCTATTTCTACCTGTTTGTGATTAATATGCTATCGAGAATAACCTAAGCGTGTTTATGCTGTACAAAAATTGATTAATGAAAATTTATGCTATGATATTTTGTTGGAATATGATGCTTAAAAAACAGATGTCTTTCCAGTAGCTTTTATTTTGAGCATCCCGGCTATTCTGCTTCTTTTAGTCTTTTTCAAAATCAATGAAAAAGGCCACTTGTAAGAATGGCCTGACATGCACTGTTGGAATGGCCTCAGAAAGTTCCGCCAGTACCCGGCCCCCCTCCCCCCTCGGTGTAAATTTTGTATGAAAGGAAAACAAATTCTTGAGCTTATTGAATATACCCACTTTGTGGCCAAGACTAGAACATTGTGCCTGAGCTTCATTTTCCATAAATGAATTAAGCACTGAATACATCTGAGTATGTCTAATGACCTATTTTACTTTACGACGTATAGGCTACGCTGTAGTAGTTTCTCTACCAGGATTGCGCTGTAGGCTTAATGCTACACGGCCACTAGTCGCGTTTCCAACAGAAATGAAGATAGATTCTTTACCTTAAGTGATCCAGAAAGAAAAATAGCGCTCTGTCGAGGCCGTTTACGTGCCGAATTTGTCCCAGTTCGGTCCCGAGAAGCAACACTTACTGACCCAATAGTGCGAAAGCAGGCAACCGTACGACGGATCAAATCCAATTGCGCGGTGAAGCCTCCAGAGTCCAGTTCCTGTAATTAATGACACCGCGCGATCTTGGAATGTGTGTTCTTAAACCGGGTGGTTTAATTAAATGCGGTTTAATATCAACTCTTCATTGGCACAATCGTGCCAATGAAGATTCGAGATCAGACCTGAGATCATTGCGTCATCAGGTCAATAATCACTTGTCGGATCAATTGATCTACTTGTTACTTGTAGGATTAAAATTGAAATGCCAAATCGTCGTTCATAAACGACTGATGATTGAAGCTAATTATAATATTCTGTTACGCAAAAACTTTTTTCGCGACACACATAAATATTCACTAAAATATCAACTGAAAGAGTGAACTGAAAGCATTACAGCGTGTAAGTCTCGAAACACAACGATTACAGATGATTAAAATATTTGTAAGGCATATTTGTAAGGCATTTGTAAGGCGACTTGCTGCAATTATTTGTGACAGTCATGCGCTATAAACATTTTTGCTACTGATTCAAATGCCCAAAAAAGCATTTGCTATGGTGCAGGGAATTCTAAACAGTTAAACAGGTTTTAAGCTAAACAACGTAGGTCGACTTGCGTGGTATGTATGCACTATGTGCTTCCAGTTTGAAGTCCAAATAAATCATCCACCACAACTTCCACAAGTGCAATCAGGTAAATTCTTCCTTTAGTCGCCCTGCTGATCCAATAATGCTTTCCACCTGTTTCTCTATTGGAGTCTGAGAATGGGCTGTCTAGTATATTGGGAGGTGGGAGGGAAGCAGGCTCATCGTGCCCAGAGTACGCGGGGAGTCTGGCTGATCCAAAAAATAATGACATTAGTGAATAAACCCTGTAAGTGCCCCTCCACAAATCTTGTAGCTCCTCTACAGATCCAATGCGCTGTTTAAAAAGTATATGTTTAGAAAAAACGATGTTCTACGTGGCAAGTTGAGCGCGCCGACAAGCGCTTTTTGGGCATCCTACAAAAAAAATTCGTTCTTACCCCACCCCCCTCATGCTGGTGAATTTCCGTTCTAAAACTCCACCCCCAAAATGTTTGGTCGTACAACGCGCCTGGTTGGAATGTGGTGATGAATCTATAGTTGACCCTTCAGAAATAGATTCGGAAGTAGCTGGCACTTCCTGAGTGATGACTTATCATTCTCATTCACAGATAAAATAAATATTCTTCTGTCCTCGATCCCCCTTTCATCTCTTCCTCCTTCTTCCGTCTTTTCTTATCCCTTCGTCCAGCTTTCCGTCATTTCTAGAGTGCCTATTTTCCGCTAAAACTGTCTGTGAATAGAATTATTATAAAAAAGGCGTTTCGTTTGTTTCGTTTACGATGGGAGGGTGGACGCTGATGCTGCGCAGCAGAGCATATTTGAATGCGCAATTTAATGCAGAAGTGCAGTTCAAAATTAAAATGTGTGATTCCAAAAAGTGATCCGCGTGTGCATTCCTAAAAGTGAATATATGCAGTTATTTGTTGCAGCCGACAACTTATTTATTGCAGTCAACAGCTTTTTGGTCCCCGCGACCCTCTTGAGGGTCGCAACCCACAGTTTGAAAACCACTGCTCTAAGGTATTCCCTTCTCAATGCCCCTGAATGCTGAATCCTGGTAAGCGGAGTGGTGTGTTGTTTTCATTGTCGTTAATTTGTTTCCAGCCAAACATAATCCCGCAATGGTATGTCTATGTCTATATACAGACGTAGCGAGGCTCCTAATCAGGATTAATATCAGCTTACGTGTCTGTGCTGCTGCGGCGACCACCAGTCGAAGTGTGCGCCTATACTCGCGTGACGCGCATCTTGTAGCGTTCGCGTCTCGCCCCTGCTGTTGTCATGTGAAATGTGTAACGTGTGATGTATAATGCCAGGTGCTCACTTATTTGAATTGATTCGGTATGGATTTAATTTATTTGAAAACGATAAATGATGTTTATGTTTCGTAGGTACACCTATATGAAAACGACGTATACATGTAGGTGCCCTCCGAAACTGGGAGTTTATAGGAGGGGTGTAGAGGGTTGTATATAAATTCTTTGCTGTCTGTTGTCGCAGGAATGTTCTCGGTCGCGTTCCGCCGCGCCATGCGTCACCAGTTGGACAGAATCCAGGGGAGCTTCTCCCACGATCGCGCAGTGGGGGCCGGGGTGGACCAAACAGCGGTGGGGAGACTGTCGCCCGCCTACACCACGGGGTGTCAGTCGAATTTTTTCGCCACCCCCACGCGCTACAGAACCTCATCGCGTGGGGGGGTTGAGCCGCGTCGAACCCTCAAAGTTTGCTACTACAGGGCGAATGGGGACGGGCCTGCTGTGTCAGTAAGCCTTGTGTAGCGGCCTTTTTGTTCATTTTACTGCTATTTATTTTTTTATGTTAAAATGGTGTCCCGGGATCTAATTGATTTTGCTGCGGTACAATACCGGGATAAAAATGGAAATCGCCATCAACGTCGTTAGAGTCGGTGATTGATAGCTCATCGCTCTATACCATAAGTGGGCGGTGGCTTTGCTACTTCCATAAATAAAAATACTTGGGTTTTTTATGCCAGTCCAAATAATTATTCATGTCTGCAAATGTGTAAGCTTATCAGATATTTTAATGTGGTGAAATGAAGTAAAATGAAGTGAAATTTGAAGGAAGGAGACTGGTGAATAGACTATTTTTGTAATTTGCTAATGTGCACGTCTTCATTCGGGATCAATTGATTATGTTTATAGCTTCGTATGCTAACAGTTGTTTAAATGTTTTTACATTGAATCAAAATTCATTGTATTAATACTTCAAGGCTAGTTCTAGCTATGGTGTTTCCACTTCTGAGCTTCAAGAAACAGGCTTCTCATGACCTTTTTCTACCTTAATGGTCATCTGGTCTGCTCCATAGTTTACAATTCCTGAGCGATTGGCGTTAGGTTGGTTGGTTTTTGTGGTTTAAGGACCGGGTGCAGTAACAAAGACTATGACAGTCCGGTTCTGTGTAAGAGAGCCGCTACAGAATGGCTTTCCCCCACGTTAGTCACCTTTTACGACTCGCCTACGGAGCTCTGGGCTTTGTGTATCTCATTTTTGTCAATTTCCTTTAAGCTCTCAGGGCTCAGCCTCATTGATAATAGCGTGACGCATAAATAGGTGTCAAAATGAAGTAACGCAAATGTTTTTGATTCCACTAGACATTTTTATTTTTAGAAGAGCGTGATTGGTATCACATGAAGATTGCTGTTCTACAGGACATCGTCGTTTCTTGGTCCATCTTAGTTTAAGTGTATTGTACTATGTATTGATTAATTCGTGCTGGGTTTTTATTATAATTGTAAACTTCTTAGCGATTGTAGTGATTTGCTCAGGTGATATCACGTTTTGTGTAGCCTACTTTTTGGGAGTTCTCTCCTATGAATGAGCACAGGATCCAAATTTTCTATAAAATATTCTCTTGTTCATTTATGAAAGTACTGACGAAACTTATTATTTGAGACCTCAAGAGTGCTTGGCAGGAAATTTGTCAAAATTGGTGTTTATTTAACCTGTGAGTACTTAATGATTATTATTAATTTTATTTATATGCGATAATTTGCACATCGTAGATTAATAATCTAAGATCATGTCTGTTAAACTACGGTCATGATTTAAATGACGATTAAATTCATTGAATCTCGTAAATTAAGGTGGCAGCGGATTGCTTCTATTTAACTCTTTAATCCCTGCCTATTATGAAAAAACATGACGTTTACACCTGACTATGCTGGCAGCTGAAGGCCTCACAAAACCTGACGGTTTTGGCATGATCGCCAGTCGGGTGTTCTTTAGAGCGGGTCCCGATTTGGGGTTCATTATGATTTTTTTTACATGATCCTCATGATATGTAGGTCAAAAGTGAGGCGGGATTTTTTGCAAAATGAAAATGTATTTTGCAAAAAAATAAAAACTTTTTTTTTTTAACCGCAGAATTTTTTTTTTTGTCTCAGGCTCGTTCCTCATAATGCATACTTTCAATTTAATGTCTGGGCCGCGTCCAATTTAAATAATTTTGAAGGGTTATGTCAACGTTAATTAAGTTTTAAAGGAATTTGGCGACTTTCAATTTAATCAATTAAATAAATTAAATTTTGCTTTCGGTACCTACCGGTCGCTACCGAATTTATTTCAAAAGGGTCGTTTTGGCAACGTTAAATTTTGCTTTCGGTAGCTACCAGGAGAAGCCTCTGAATAACTGTGTAGTGAATCCAGCCGCTTGGCTGGCCTCGGCTTCAAGGCCACGTAGGGGAATAAGTAGTTAAGGGGTTAAATCTGTCTATGTATTTATCACTGTTTTCTCCGTGAAGTGGTTTACGATGTTTAATCATTATGTAGCAGTTATAGCCTACTGCACCATCTCCCGATTATCGCGTGTATACATTATTGTCTTATTGAATTCATTGAATACAGTGTCAACGTACGTCTATTAGTTTAATATTAATAGAGTCGTTAGGCCTAGCGTTTAACCGGCGGGTCCAGGAAATTATTGTTTGTTTTATTGTGGTGTTCGATTATAGATTCAATGCTGCGCATGCAGGTGTTTTTTGGCGATACGATATAACGAATGTGATTCGGCCTGGATCACGGTGACATAAAGCCGCTATTGTCAGAGATTGGGATTAATCTGGAGCGGATCCGGATATAAATAGCGAATAGGGTTGCAAGTAGCGGGATATTTTAATTATTGATAGTTCGATAGATCGACTCGCCCGCAACACTCTGGGCTGCGAGTCAATTCTTTGTTCCCCGACTTACTGGGTTTTGTATCGCATCGTGACGCATTATTACTAACAATATCCCTTTTTTCTGAGATTTCTTTAGATGGCCCTCACAACGAGGTGATCAGCAACCGGTCGGTATTGTACATTTGTTTGGCCATATCGTTGTTGAATATTTCGGATTGTTTCGTTGAACGTACCAACTACCCTTTCACCGACCCCGGATGGATGATAGTCTGAGTTGGCCTCTGCAAGTCCGAGAAATTAATCTCTAAAACATATCCCTGCAATCAGCCCATTGTTTTTCTTCATTAACTCAACTTTTTTGCCTCAGAGGTTGTTTCCCGGGGACAAAATTGCACCCCCAAAGTCTTGTTATGCAATATTCCGCATGAAATGGAGGAAAGAAATAGCAATCTGAACATATTGAATGAATTTACAAAGGCCGTGAACGCTTTCAGCTCTTCCAGTTCAAAATTGAGCTGTGGAGGGGGGATGACCAAAAACCAGCTTAATGACATAGGCATAACTTTCTATGGCGACGGTGGTGATTTGTCTCCAACACTTTTTAAAAAGTGGTGATAGTCACCACTACTGTTTTTAAACTGATGATGATCACCAGGACTGTCTAAGGCTGATGTTAAAATGTTTCATTACTATTTATTGCTATTCATCGCAAATGATTAGTATTGATTACCATTCATTACAATTCATCATTAATCACTACCAATGATTACTATTTATTACTGTTCATCACAAATCATTACTATTGAGTACTATTGATTACCATTCACTATTATTTATTCCTAATGATTACTACTCATTACTATTGATTACTATTCATTACCAATCATTACTATTGATTACTATTGATTACTATTGATTACTATCGATTACTATTGATTACTACTCATTACCATTCATTACCATTCATTACTATTGCTTACTATTGATTACTAATCATTGCTATTCATTACTACTCATTACCATTCATTACTATTGATTACTTATCATTGCTATTCATTACTATTCATTCATTGCTATTCATTACTATTGATTACTGTTGATTACTATTGATTACTGTTGATTACTATCGATTACTATTGATTGCTACTTATTACCATTCATTACTATGGATTACTAATCATTGCTATTCACTACTATTCATTCATTGCTATTCATTACTATTTATTACTATTCATTACTATTCAATACTATTGATTACTATTGATTACTGTTGATTACTGTTGATTACTATTCATTACCATTTATTACTATTCATTACTATTGATTACTATTCACTGGCATGACTATTGATTACCAATCACTACTATTGATTACTATTCATCACTAATCATTACTATTGATTACCATTCATTACTAATAATTGCAACTATTGCTTAATTGTACAAAGATCTTCAACGCTATATTTTTATGCAAGTTCCTTTATATCAAGCTTTTCTCTGGCTATAAATATTTTGTGATAAATAACTATTGTTATCTAAAGCGTTCAACTACATGTGAATAAAAACACATTGCACGCAGCAATAATAGCTAAGCGGAAACTCTCTTAGGAGTCAAGTTAGAAGATATCCCTTAGCAGCGCCCCAGGGGACAATTACACGTTACTCGCCTTCACAGGTTGCCATTTTGTAGGCCGCCTAATTTGCGAACTTTAAACTCTTAAGTGCCTAGATTTGGCTCGTTATATTTTGCCTTTCGAAAACCATGAGTGCGTCAGAGCTCTTCAGGATAATGGACGAAACTATTATTTCAGTCGCTCCATTTTTATCGGAATTGGCGATTTAGCAGGACAATTTTGTCATTTTCGGCGCAGCATGCCTACTAGACACACTTACATTAGATAAATTATATGAATAATGAATTAACAACAAATCGATAAATTTTTTAGTGAAAGAACAATAATACTTTTGAATAAACTGAAAATCTACTGCAACTAATGTTTACATTTAAATTGCATTGTAACTATGCAACTAAACACATTAAAGCACTGAACTGCAACAAATGGCTTGTGATAAATAATGCATAAACCAGTAACACGCAAAAGCAATTTGGCAACGGGCTTCTTATCTTGAATACGAAAAGAAGCCTCCCCCCAAGATGAATAAGCTTTGTTTGTTGCTCTTTCTGTGACTTTTTTACGATTGTTATGCATAGCTCATGATCATGTCAAGATCTTTCTTTTACGAAAACTATAGCAGTGTTTCATGGTAATCCACTGTGTCAAATAACAGTGCAATCCTGCCAATACTTCAAAGCCAGACTATAATAATTTACCACTACAGTAAAGTTATGATCACGCAGCATGATTCAAACTAAAACTGTGTTGACATAAGAAACAACGATGTCAAAAGCAGATACCAAGGGAATAATGAACGCACACAAAGTTGTACAACAGCTGGTACACAGCAAATGAACGCCTCATTCTATGCAGAACACAATTAATTATAGTCCGGTTCCGCGCAAGAGGGCCGCCAGAGATAGCTCTCCTTTTTTAGCCGCCTTTTACGCATCGCTCGAGGAGCTCTGGGCTGCAAATCTATTCCGTGTTCCCCGACTTGCTGGGGTATGAATGAACACAATGTATAATATCGTAATCTACAATTTCGTTGGAACACAAAACTAAATGACTTTGGCATACAAGAAGAATACATTCGCAACACATATCAATATAGTAATGTTAAGCACCGTTTACTTCTACTCAAAGTTACTACCAGTCCTATGTACAACATTTCATGGTTAATGCTTTAATGAATGCGTTATAAATGCGTTACGTAACATGCTGACAATAACATTACTTGTGTTCAAATAAGAACAAAATTGTACAATTCAAAGCTTACTAAGACGGGGGTTTCCCGAAAAACGTGATTTTAAAAAGGTGGAAAATAAATTTGTGTCAGCCTTGTTGCAACCTAATCGCAAAGGGCACACAGTTCAAACGTTAAATTAATTAAATCCGATGCATTTACATTTGCAAAAGACATCGAGGATTTTGGAGATCTAGATTCATTGTCTCTTGGCTTCTGTACAGTGTATATAATGTTTATCTTTGCAAAATGTAACTTAATTAGTTTTTTGAACTTTTTATACACAACATAGATAAATTCGAGCACGTTTTAGTTCACAACATTCTGCCAATCACTACAAATGAGCCAGTTAAAAATACTACTGAAAGCAATTCCTAAGTAACACTTAAAAATAGGGTGTCAATTTGACATTTCCCCATTTGACCATTACTTACAGATTTACCAGCAGATAGAAGGAGCATAATACTTAAACAGCAGGGCGTAAACGCCGAAAATATCTATATCTCCATCAATAATTAAATGTTTCATAAGATAATAATTAAATGTTTCATAAGATCGAAATCAAAATGCGAGTAATTTGTTTACTGTAGCGACAAGCTTATATTCAAAACACTTTTTTCAATCTACAATCACCCGACAACGATTTACATAAATATGTACTAAAATATTTATGGAACGCGTTCAAAAATTTACCACACAAAAAACCCAAATTTTTTTTTTTCATCCCAATTTCAAAGCACTCAGGAGTATGACGCATTCCAATTGGTCGATCAGCGGTCACGCCAACGAGCAAGCACTGCGATTGGTCATTTAAAGGTCACGCCAGCAAGCAAGCACTGTGATGGCCGTTCAGAGGTCACGCCAGCAAGCCTAATCGAGAGACCTTGGCAGCGAGGAAACTGTGTAGAATGAAGATGAGCGGCTTTGGGTTTGAGTCAAGATCCAACTCCTGCACATCAACCAGTGATCTTTCAGTTGACTGGAATAGGAATAGAATAGAAGTTAAAATGAATTTGTTAACTGGAATAGAAATAATTTCAAGAACAAAAACTAAATAGAATGAAAATTATTTTAAATTCTGAGAACGAAAATGGAATAGGAATACAAATAAAGGAACTGGAACGAATAGTAACTAAAATTAATTAATTAAAGTGTTTGTCTGATTTTTAGAAGAAAGCGAGTCGGCAACACTGGCTCAGGCAGCTGGTCGCCTTTGTAATTTCATTTACTTTTTTTTCTCGTCGTGCAAAACATGTTAGAATTGTTTATCATAAAATGCTCTCAGTGAATTAAGAAACGATAGAAGGAAAAGTATAAGAAAAAAGAAGGGAATTCAGCCACTAAACCGCGAGTGTGTGTGTGTATGTGAGAAGGATCCATAGCAATGCGTTTGTCCAAAGTCTGACACAAAAGAAAGCAGCATATGCGCAGATTTTGACTACGATTTAGTCAAAACCGTAGCTCGTGTACAGTAACCAGCAATGTTGCGAGGCCTGCCGACAAGTTGTTGCCAAAAAAACTTGAAAAATCTACGAAAACACTTTGCCCACAGAAAATCATCCAGAAGCGTTAGTTGAAATCAAGAAGATGGACGCCATGCGGATTGCTGGTAAACGGAAGGCCCCCGTCGCTGATGCTCCGTTAGGCAGTCAAACGCTAGCCGACCGCCTAACTCTGAAGATTATAATAAGACTCTGCTGAACATCATCGTGTGATGCTGGCTGATTAATATCTAGAGCTGTATCTTACCACGCGGGAGCTACGCAACATAGAGGACGCCAGTGTCACCGGAAAAGACTTACAGAAGTACCTGCAGGAGCCGGTAGCGCTTGGCATCGTTGCCATTGCATTGAAATTCTGGTTCCAGCGGATGACTATATCCTAGAACAACAACTAGGCTACATTGTATGGCAGAAGATCTCGTCTCTGCGCCCGCATCGGAGGCGTCTTCTGCGTAGCTGGCCTGCTCCACACGGCGCAGAAACCGTAGGCCTACGCGCGGATCACTTGAAACGTGAGTGTTTTTTCAAACTGAATGAAAGTCAAGATTGTAGAATGGTCATCATTATTTAGGCCTAATGGGTTCATGAGTGATGACAGAGGTATGATGACTGATACATAGGGTCCAAGCTTGTTAGGGTTACGGACTTACAATGTTACAATGTCGTGTTTACAGAACTGAAACTAAAATTATTAAAATTTAGGAACTGGAATAGGAATATAAATTATTTTGGAATTGGAACTGGAATATGAATAAAAATTACAACCCTGGAATAGAATAAGAATTGCAATAAAAACTAAAGATGGAATAGAAATATCACTGACAGCAACAATAACTGTTTGCAACACCCGCAGCACACAACATATTGTACCTGCAACAGTAGTCACTTCTAGATCTGTCCAATCTAGAGAGAATCGATACAACATGTGCAGATAAATACCGATGAGTTACAAATAGTATCAACCACTTTAAAAACAAAGAGATCAGGAATATTTAAGGGTATGGTTGGGGTTAGGGTAAAATTAGCATTTGGTTCAAACATAGTTTTTTTTTTAAGAAAGATGTGCATGGTTTATAATTGGTCAGATGCGAAGATGGTCTATAATTGGCATGATGCGAAGCCATTATGATGATTTTAAAATCGTAGTTGAAATTTACTGCATTATCGATTGCATTATTATCACGGAAACGTTCTTCCTACTTTGTGAATAAAATTAACTTCATAGTAGCTACCTTCATAACTTAATAGCATCCAGAGAAAAGGTGTCTATTGTCTGATTTCGTTGCAAAAAAACCCTTAATTTGAAGTCAAAAATTCTTCTTCTTCTTTCAAATCGTGCGCAAAATAAAAAGGTGTCTTACCTGTTCACCTTCGTCCGCAAAGTCGAGCCAAACGAAGCGGCTGCCGTCGTCGGCCGACATTCGGAGTTTCTCAAAGGGGTACTGCCACAGGACGCCCCCCCCTCGTGCCTTGGCTGGGGCGGCGGTCGTCGCGGGGGCTGGGGGGTCGCTGGGGGAGGGGCGGGGGAGGGTGAGGTCGGTGAGCATGAAACCTTTCTCGTAGTGTAGGGTCAGCCGACATTTGATGCCCCGCCACTGGACGTCTAGGAACAACAAGCAATCAACCTGGATACATGTGCAAATAAAAATTATTTTAGTCTTTAACGTTTATTTCTACTTTGCATCAAGTCCAATATGATTATGCTAAAGGCATCATTAAATCTAGATTTTATTATTATTATTCGGCATTAATACCTGACGATATCTTATCCAAAAAATTAGATGATCTACTTTCAAGCTTTGTCAACCATAAAATAGTAGCCCAACATTTATTTTAAAAGAATTTGCGCGTTTCTGGTCAAAGGAACAGGAGAGCGTCTGACACTAATTTAGTGATTCACCACTAAATTTAGTGTTTCACAAAAAAAAACCTCTTTATCTCTAGCAATCTTTAACGATCATTCTCAAGTCAGATTTTTGATCGCACACCTTTTTGTCAACTGCTGTTTTTATATCATTCTAAATATCATTTTCTTCACATAGCACCCCCGCAGGTGGGGGAACAAAGAATTGACCCGCAGCCCAGAGCTCCCCGGGCGAATCGTAAAAGGCGACTTAAAAGGGGGAAACGGATCTGTGCTTGGTAAAGCCGAGGCCGAGGCACAGACCCGGACTGTAATAGTCTTCGTTACTACACAGCACACACGGTCCTCAAACTCGCGGGGGAAGAAGAAGAAATTTCTTCTTATATCTTCTTCGAAGTTCTCAATAAACGTGCGGTATCACTCACTGGTGCTGACTTCTCGGACGAGCAGTGCCGCATTGTTGACGCCCTGCACAAGCACGCGAGTCCACGCCGAGAGGTCGCGGGGGGTCTCCACCCTGAATACATGCGCCTCGACCCCCTGGCGCGTCCCTGAACGCGTGCCAAACGTGAGCACCTCTGCGTTGTAGTCACGCGCCAGCGAAGATACCGGCTGTCTGCCCGAGTGAACCAGTCTGGACAAAGAGCGGGAAATAAGAACCGCGAGCAACAGAAAGGTGATTCAGTTCTTCAAATTACAAGCTTCAGTGACTTGGTGCCCATCGTCAACTTACATTCAACTGGAGCGCGATTGAGAAGCCATTGCCTGCCAAACGCAGTTGCCACGCCGTTGCCTGGCAACGTCCTTTATTCTACTTCTCCGTTTCACACCTGTAAAAATATCACCATTTTGGTGCAACACCTTTTTTACTGTACTGATGACTCAACTAACTCAACTCCCTAGTCCCTTACCTGGTAGCGAGCATGGGGTGAGACTGCACGGGCGCTGCCCACTCCTCCTTGCTGGCGGGCACACAGTCATACAGCATCAAGTCGGTGCTGGTCACCGCCGCAAACACAGGCTTCCAGGCTTTCTTGTCGTTGTCTGGGTGAACCTGTCGGCATTGCATACAACCAAATCTCACAGCCAATGATTAGAGTAACCTATAACATGCATATATACATTGTTTACCTATATGTAACTTCTTCTTAATCATTAGTTAGTCACCAGTCTTAGTCAATTACTTAGACATTAGTCATTAATCATTACTTAAGTCATTAGTCTTAATCAATATAAATCTCAGACGCCACAATCCTTGCCCTACCCATTCAAGAAAATACTAGTCACATCTGAGCAACTGATGGCCTAAAAAAATATACAAATTCTTTTGTCTTTACTGGCGCCTAAATACAGCCCGGTTCATAGTGAACTTTTAAATATATCGATATTTAATGTATTACAAACAAAGGTAAGCCTATAGAATCTTTTGTCAAGTCACTGCCAGCCATATCCGCAGTCCTGACCTGCATCATGAATATTATGAATGATGCAGGTCAGGATAATTTTAGTATAATCTGCTGTAGCACACCACAATTTCCAGTATCTGTTTCAATTCATTATTAATATTCATAATTCATTAATATTTATCATTCAGCACTGTTGATACCGTGGACTGGACCCCAAAGCGCATATAATTATTAGCATCTAAACTTCCAAAACACCACCACCGCACTTTTGACACCTTTTTAAACAACTTTTTATTTATTTATTCAAACAACGGCACACGGAATAGTAATTGACAGGGTGGGTGCATCCCAACTTAAATAGAATTACGGTGCAAGCATGCAACAGTTGTAAAAGTATGATAGAATATGCACATTTTCCTAGTTTATATGGCATGTATTCAAACATATAAATTGAAAACCTGAGTCAAGGTCAATTATTTCACCGTTTACAAACAT
>JAQIWG010004978.1:0-15203 GCA_034695025.1 Chamaedrilus cognettii | reverse complement strand
ATTACAGTGCACACAATCATTACCCACAGTTACATAACATTACAGTGCACACAATCATTACCCACAGTTACATAACATTACAGTGCACACAATCATTACCCACAGTTACATAACACTACAGTGCACACAATCATTACGCACAGTTACATAACATTACAGTAGTCTACACATAATCATTATGCACATTTATATAACATTACAGTACACATAATTTTTACGCACAGTTACATAACATTTCAGTAGCACAGTTACATACTCAAATGGATTAAATTGTTGTTCAATTATCCTATTATCGTACGTTTGCAACCAACACTGCCCAATTGTGCTGTGTGCAAGTGACGAGGTATCTTGTGACGAGGTGCTCAAAATTGTAGTCCTGCAATTAGGCATTTTTCAAATCGATATTTTTCAAATATTAAGATTTTTCAAATCTGTTTTCTATATATAGTCTTCTGCACTTCTCCCGCACCTACGATTGAAGCAAATAATATTTTTTCCATCTCCGTTTGCATGACATATTTTTGGTGCGTTACAAGTGCAATATACATACGTACATACATAGGCCTATATTATTTAGCTTACTTCGTCTTTATTATCTTGTTACTTTATAGTTGATTTAATCTTTATAATTGACTTTTTTATCTTCTAACTGGGAGTATATTTCAATTCATGAGCAAGATGGCGCCATTTAGTGCTGTTTAAGTGTTCACATAATTACAGTGACCATTACATGCCCAGCAAGGCGCTAGTTAATGGTGCGATTAGCTTAGGCTTTAGCATTAAAATATGTATTGTGGAAAATTAGCGCTTGAAAATAATGGCAAGCCTACAAATCGCCCTTGATAACGCAAAGAAATTCAACAATATTATATCATTCAGTCCCGTTGTAACAACAACAACAACAACAACAACACTGAGATTCGATCGTCTTCACGATAGTGCTATCGATGGCCATATAGGCCCTCAACGATGCATATTTTGCCTGCATATTTGCATGCATGAAAAGCTTATAACGAAACCATTAGCGCTGAAGTGACGTCACAGTTTCATTGACTGCTGCGCCGCGCTTCGGCTCGCGGTGGTAGGCTGCAGTCATTTGCATTGTGACATTAGCTCGCTGCTTGTATTTTAATTACAAACTTTTTATGCATGCAAATTTGCATGCAAAAAATGCATCGTGGAACGAGAACGTAAGCATACAAAATTGTATTAAGGGAGACACGTGAGGGTTAAATTACACTTTTTTGATATTGTCAATAAATAATATCAGTTGAAACTGATCCATCTGCTACTCCTAACACATTATCTTGAGTTTAATCTTTGGGGTGGCGGAGGGAGTACAGAGGAATGATTGCAATAAAATAGTCATATTTAAGTTAATACTCAAGAAGCATTCCTTCTTTTTATAAAAAATAGCACATGAATAAAAGCATGCAAAAAAATCAGAAAGTGCAGAAAAAAGTCACTCAAAACTATAGAAAACTGCGCACACAACTTTTTTGCTCTTCCACAGACCTTCTGGCTTAGAGGGAACATTGGGTGCGAGGGAAACGCACTGCAAAGCACTGCCGTCATCAGAACCTACAGCTAACAACTGCTGCAACTTTAATCTGCAGGCCTATTACAATCATGTCAAATATCATCCATCCTTCATATTGTATCAAAACATAGCCTTCAGCCTTTAGGACTGCAGTACTACAACGAAGGGGCCCAGTTACCGTAAGCTATTAGCCTAAGCCTTACCAGGCCTACGGTACTCTACCCTTCCAAAACCCAAATCGTTCATGGGGCAGTCTCCAACCAACTCTCCGTTTGTTACCCCCACGCCACCTACTGTTGACTGTTCCACAAAAACCGGAAGCGCATTCCATTTCGTTAAAGTGATGTTTGGCGTAGGCGTACAGGTCATCCTACATCTATAGGCTGATGACACGGTAACGTGAGACCTGTCATTGGCCAGTTCATGCTCAGCTAAGGCTTTAAAATAACATCAGCGGTCTACTTAGTGAGAGATTCTGAATTGTGATAACACATTAAAGACTGTGTCCTCACAATAACTAGTTTCTCAAATTATTGTTGAAACACGTCACCGGTATCCCTCTAATGAATTAATAACTTCAGCGGTGTTTCAAAGGAGAGTGAATCAATTTAGCGTCGTCCCCCTGACCAATGAATCACTACAGCGGTGTCCCCAGGCCATAGAATCACTTCAGTTGTGTCCCCCTGGCGATTGAATCACTTAACCGGCGTTCATCTGACGAATGAATCACTTCAGCGATGTCGGCCTGGCAAATGAATCATGTTTCAGCGAATAAACTGCGCGCCCCTGGCGAATGAAGCACGTCATCATCTTACCGACTCCACTTGGTGTCGGTGCAGTTGCTGCCCCCATCAGCTGCCCTGCTGCCCAAAAGAGCGTGGCGCGCCGCCCCTGCGCTCCCCTGGCCCCCCGCGGACGCGGCGGCGGTCAAATCCCCGCAGGCGCAGCCCCCGCCCGGCCCCACGTCGCAGTAGCAGACGCAACGCAGGCGCCGCAGGCCTCTCCACCCTCTCCGCACCTGCCCCCTAAGCCCGCCGTCCGCCCAGACTAGCAGCAGAGGCAGCACGATGGCCTGCAGGCTCGCGAGAGAGGCTGCCGCCAGCCGCAGATTGTACATTGCGCTCCTGGTTCCGCTGCACGACCAATCGCAGAGCAGCGCTATGACCGCGTACGGTGACGTCATTGCCAATGACGTCACGAGCATGATGATAATGCGTTGTGACGTCACTAGTCGTTCCCTGATGGCGTCATTGTCATCGCTTGACGGCCTGCTGTCGTGATTACGAATGTCGCGGATGTCGTCGCGTCGGCGGCTGCCCGACCTCTGCGATGACTTTTCCTCGTCATGACTGGCGTCGTCGTGACTCGCGTCGTCGTGACTACTCGGGTCAAAGTTTCGTCGTTCCTCGTCCTCGTCATCGGTCGTCATCGAGACGACGATGGACGGCGGCGGATCGTGAAGGCAGGGCGAATCGACCTCGTCGAGGGTGACGAGGGGATTGTCGCCCCCATCTCCGCACGGCGACAGGATAAGGGATGGCACGGGGCTCACGTCGCGGCTTCGAGGGGACGTCACCGTAGAGAATTCTCCGCCTGCAGGGGACGCTGGACGACCCGCGTCGCTGCTCGCCCGCTGAAGTCCCTCCGTCCCAGGCCCAAGACTGTCCCGCCTGGAGTTGAGGCGTCCCCGGGAACCTCGGGAACAGCGCGCTGCCCCGACTCCCAGGAACTGGCTCCCGAAGTCCGGGGACAAAAGATTTTCGCCGATGGATCGCTCACGCAGAATGGGAAAGCTGCCTGTGTGAGCCTTTGGGTTCTCTAGCTGATCGGCCAGCGCCGTGATGTCCACAGACCACTTGCGTACGTACTGGTACCCGCCAGCCTTGCTCCCGGGGCCCTGTACGCGCGGGGGAGCCCTCCCGCCACCCGTCGATCCGGTTGGTGTTCGCGCGCCCCCGGACTCGAAGGCGCTACCGCGCAGCGCGGCGCTAAGGTCCGGCACTCCGATGTTGGCGACGGTGTGGCGCCGACTGTTGGAGCGTGACTTACGCGCGAATTTGAGCCGCATCTTCATGTCGAACGTGTCGTCATCGTCGTCCGCGTCCTCCGCCGCGTCGTCGACCGGCGGCCCGGGCGGCAGGGCAGCGGCCAGCGGCCGCGGCGAGGAAGACCCAAAGCAGAGCGCTTGCGGGGAGCTGGGGGAGTGAGGGGTACCCTCAGCCGGTCCCACCAGGGCAGCGGAGTTGCTGCTGGTGCTGTCGCGCTGTTGGCGCTGTGATGATTGCGCGCTGGCGTTACTCAGTCGGCGTTTTTTGGAGCGTCTGCTGCCTACCGAGCCCTTATCTCCGCACACCGACACCTTATCTCCGCACACCGAGCCCTTATCTCCGCAGCCTGAGCCTCTGTCCCCACCCATCGAACTTCTGCCCCTGCCACTTGCGTTCTTAGACGAACACTTATCTCCGCCGGCAGGAGAGCGGTTCCTGCCCCCACCCACCGATCCACTACCCCCGCCACTGCCGCAAACGCCCTGTTGGCTCGCCGTTCGCTCCACCCTGCCCAGCAGGAGTGGGCGTGCCGAGGCCGGGTGAAAGGGGCGGGGTGTGAGCGCCGTGTACATGCGACAGTGGACGGCGCCGATAGCAGAGATGACGAGGAGCGTGATGAGTGGGTAGAGGGGGACGAGCCAGGCCGCGGGGGGCAGGGTTCGAGGGAAAGTAGAGGCGTGGTGTAGAGGGGAAGGGAGAGAGGGAAATGCGGGGCTATCAGGGCCGGATGAAGAGGGCGGGTATGGATCCGTGTCTGTCAAAAGCCATGCACCTTGTTGACATACCTGCGCACCACATTTCAGAGATGATAATTTTGACTAAAGAGTCTGCTTAATTTCGCTATGATTTGCATTACGAAAGTATTTTGTACGCTGATGAGTTGGTGATAATTTTAAAACCATACTAAAATAAAGGAGATTAGAGAGTGGGTTACGACCGATGAGCTTCTGGTGAGCTTCGGACATTTTCTTTAGGCTATGTTACCTAGTAGGTCGGTACTATTTATAACACGATCTACATGATCGTGTATAAAAAAACCTTGTACGACTCTTCCACATCGTAACACACAACTTCTACGACACATAATGTTATTTAATTTGCATTTTGCACACCCTTTCAAAACATACACACGCACACTCGCGGTTTAGTGGTCGGATTCCGCGCCTTGGCAGGGGTAGGCCATTTCAACAATATTGACAATTTCAGCTATTCTCAGTATTTTCCGCAAAATGATTAATTTAAAGCTATAATTTATGCTCAAAGTGCGCTCCACAGATGTATCAAATTCAAGACGTGCCTTAGACGCGTACGCAATAGCGTGTGAAACATCTTAGTAAACATTTTTAACTCTCGTGCACAAAGAAAGAAGATGGATGATCAGCTAATATCGCAGCGTTACTAACACTGTACTCAATCGAGTCTGAGAATCCGACGACCGCCGCGCACACCGCCGCCGCTCCGACCATCCAGGGCATCAGGCGGAAGGCCACTGCTCTTCCTCGCACCCTCAGCCCCTCCAGGAGCCTTGTCCGGCCATCACCTTCATTTGCTCCCTCGCGATTCTTTTGGTCCGCCCCTGGCCGTTGACCCCGAGGGGCGCACCGCGCGACCCGGCACCCAGCGAGGGCGCCCAGCGCCGAGCCCTGCACGAGCGCGAGGGCCGCGAGGCAGGCGAGCGAGGCGGCGAGATGCAGGTGGAGGACGCAGGGCGCCAGGTAGCAGAGACCGGAGGGGGGAGGGAGGCCCGCCCCCTGGTGAAGCTCCACGACCCCGGCCAGCTGGACGGGCGAGTGGAGGAGGCAGGTAAGCAGCCCCACCACTCCCAGGTTGGACGCAGCTATGGAACGTAGGACCGAGTGATCCACGTGTCCTTCGCCTGACCTTGTACCATACCTCGCGCCGTGTTCACCAGGTCTGCCCCGACCTGCCTCTACATGAATAATAGCCGCAGCCCGCTCTCCTTTAGCCGTATGAGCCACGCTGGCAGGGCTGACCCCCATCGTGGGTCCTCTCCCTCCTCGGCTTGTGTCCGACCGTGGTGATCGCCCTCCAGCGTCCTGCGCGCAGCCCCTTCCCTGAGGACGTGTGTCTGACCTCTTGACTCTCGCAGATCGTTGCTGATTGGTCGGCGCGGGAGCTGGTGGGCGGGGCCAGCGGGCCGCGGCAAGAATGAGAGCGAGGTTAGAGGCCACGCCAACAGTAAGTAGGAGGAGCATGGCGGCGAAGCACGTGACCACTGTGCAGAGGCTCGCATGGATGGGATTGGCGATAGGGCAGGGAGTGTCTGCGGCCTCCAACAAGGAATTGTTGGAGAGATGCGAGAGCGGAGGGATATCAGGGCTGAGTTCGACAGAGTGCGCAGGAAACGGTATCATGTCGGAAAATGCAAATCGGATGGAGCGTGGTATGACTATGTGAAGTCAAGTTTATGTAATGCTCAGATTACAGACTCAGCGTAACTGGGCAGTTTTGGATATCGTGATCATGACCGCAATCAAAACGAATATTATGGCATTTATTTCACCTTTAATAATGCGTAATGTAGCGGCTAATATTTTGGGTTCTGAGATTTTTGGTTCTGCGAATGTCAGTGGGCTTATGCAGTTTCAAATTAAAGGATTGCTGTCGTTCGTCTCAGTAACATGCTACTCGTTCATTCCTGTCTTTATTTGGCGTTGAGGCTGTTCATTGTTCTGATTTTGTGAGGCCTTATTTAATTTAAGGTATTGGCAACTAAATAAACATACTTGATGCAGGCCACAACTACTAAGTGTATCTGCATTGTATCGTCAGTATTTCCGGTATATATCCAAGTATCGCCTGTACCTTAAGATAATCAAGATATTACCTCAATCCGCAGTATCTCTGTAGAAGGATATCTAAGTATCTCATGTAGCGTACCTCAGTATCTCCACATTGGTCTATATCCACGTATCTCCTGTGCTCGGTATCTCGTCATTGAATTACATTCAATTTTTTTTCAGTATCGTCAATTCTGTATCGTCAGCTCCTCACTGAGCGATATCCATTTAACCTCTTGTCTTATACCTCACTACACTACATGTAGCCTACATCCGCGTGTCTCCGTTGCCTCAGACTACATGTACTTACTTCCGCGTGTTCTCTCCTCATAACATCAGTCTGACTTTAGCGACCGCAGAGTCCCAGTGTGTATACATACGTTCTTCAACGGCGCAGTCGAGTGCTACGCTTAAGACCACATCCGTAGAACGTTCACCGGACCCGCTCGGACGCCCGGGTGACGGATGGACGTGAGCGCTGCGGGATATTGGCGAGTCGCGATCGGCGCGGGCCGGTCCGCGCACCATCTGTCATCGTCCGCTGCGTGCGGCCTCTGATGTACATGGAATGTAATGACCAAGCGCTTGCGCATACATGGGCGTCCATTGCGCACAGCTGGCGCCGAAAGATTTAAAGTCTAATCCAGTCCTAAAACTCGTTCCTCTCGGTAACGCTTAGCATGGAGGGGTCATATTTACAATTATAGAGGCGTCGGCTGTTCAACTGCTGAAGCACACTAAAGGGCAAAAGCATCACCATTGCGGCATAAATTATTATCGGCGCTTTTATAGACCTTCTGAGATGAAGCTGATCTTGACACTCGGTAGTCGCATCATTTACGCAAAACGCACTATTTTCTAGATTGCCGTAGTTGCTAATCCCCTATTTGTGTTCCACGTGCCTTTAGTTCCTAGCGCTAAAATCTCACACTCTATTTTTTGATCGCAACGCTCGTTGTGCGCACTGCTGAGCGATAATGAAGGCGACTGGCGCTGCGAGCGACGTTCAGCGCGCATGCGCAGTGGCGCTCTCCAAACCGTCGCCTGCAAATGACAGAAACTGAGACCGACTGTCGTATAGCAAAAGCTACATTGTACTATAGCAGCAAGCAGCTTTCTGCTTAGTCTACTCTGTGTCTACGAGCTACTGCAGCATCGTGTTGAGCGTACATTGCTGTCGGTTGAAATGATCTGAGTTCGTGTTGTAACTGAAAATTTCCTCATGTAATTTAATCTTGGAAGAGAGGCATTTATGTGAAATTAAAAGACTGAATAGTCACTCCTTAAAACGCTATAAAAAAATTGTGTCAAAAAATGGAATCGCGGTGGGTAAAACGTTCAAAAGGCGACTGAGCACCTCTAAAAACGTTAAAAATCTTTGTCAGTATCCACCTCCCCCGCGGGAGCTTTGTCCGATGAGGACATAATCCCCAAGATACAAAAATCCACCTTATACTTGAAGTCAGTGGGCGCCACCACGCTGTCAAAAAGAATCTGAACGCGAGCACCGCAGAAATGAACTGCATTCAGCATGCAAAGGGCACCGAGGAAGGAAGAAAGGAAGAAAGAAGGGTCGGATTAAAGTCATGAATTGGAATGAATGATAATCTAGCTGAAAGGAAATGGCACAAAGCAAGGATCGTGGATCGCCTAGATTGGACAAATTAGCATGGCAAGGCTGCACAGAGTGTCATAAGGCTTATAGCTTTAGCGTATTTGTTTTATATAAATCTTTAATTCACCGTCAAGGCAGAACACAATAGAGAAATAGAAACTTAAATAAACATACAGTTGAAGTGCGAGCGAAACTTCGGTGAAATTCACAACATCAGGTGATAGCGTTCACACAATTAGCGAAATAGTCGTTGATGATACGTGACGAGTCGAGCACTAACGACTGCGTTGATACGTTGTAAGAAGCAGCTAGTCGTGTTTATTTCACCGTGAGTTAAAAAAACCTGACAGCAAACGTTGGACTGACTACAATACCTCGGCAAAATCTTAACCGATTTTCACAACACTTCACTTCTACAAAGTCAACTAGGCCTATATATATATTTGCAATTAAATGCATATAATTGTTTCCTCGAGCACAACAATTAGCCTTCGTTTAGGTACTAGTTGCTAGACACTTAGCTGACGCCAGCTGCTATGTCCTTAGCTGGCGACAGTTGCTAGACAGTTGCTAGCTGTTCGCGGTTGCTAGGCCCTGCAGCGTACGGCAACGAAATTAAAACTGGATTCGTGTCACGCGCCTTCGGGCGCGAAACGGACATACTTCTTGCATTGCCCCCCCCCCGCCCCTCTCCTCTTGGACGTCTCGGGCCACTCTCTTCTCTTACTTTACCCCCTCTATCCCCCCCTACCCCACCCTACCCCCACCCCCCGTCGTCTTTCTAACTCTACGCCAAAGCGTGTAGTCAAGAGGAAAATGTGACGAGTTCAATATTTCCCGTTACTCTGTGATTTATATATATATATATATATATATATATATCACTAGTAATATTATTGTCTTGTAAATATGCTTAGGCGTACATCTTGATCTTGGAACATAACGCATACAATAATAACAACATTGAAAGAATCAAATTCAGACCAACAACTTAAAGGATCAAACACAGCGCCACAGTTCACTAAGCCTAAGATCTGAAACCGCAAACAGCCCCGAGCAACAGACTAGTTTAAACGTGCATGTATCATAATTTTTCTTCATCATTATAATATCTTCGATAAGAAGACAAACGATAATAAACGTCGAGGGGATATGACGGACTGAGTAGAGTGAACCACCCCTTAAAGCGCACTATAAAGCCGGGCCAGACCACCCCTACAATGGTAATATAGCAATTTACAGAAGTTCCCACCCCCAGATCTTAAAGCATATTGTTAAAAAATGTCAACAATTTATTTTCCAAGAGACAGCTCTTCGAAAAATTCCTGTTAATTTTTTTGGGCAAGTGAAAATAACGTGTCTAGTCTCCTACCCAGTACCCATGCACCCACCCCATACTACGGGTTATACCAAAATTCCTATCCATCTACTCACCCTCCTGAAGCGTTATATAATATGTGAACGGCCCCATTGTACAGCCGAGCAACTTGCATTATTTTCTTCCCAAAGCGGACCGACCGCTCCTTGACCCGATGGAAATGATTCCATAGCGAATACTAATGAAGGGAGCTGCGGACGAACTCTGCTGCGCTCGCTGACTGCAAATGAGTTTAACGCTATGGCGGTGTGGGCCGGGGGGGGGGGGGGGTGGGGAGAATGACGGGACATCCGCTCCCGGCCCCAAGTGTCAGAGGTGCTTGCGGGGCGTCAATGGGAATTCACTTTCTTTATCTTGACATAGTACATGTCATTTTGAATGGAGTTTCGTGTGCGTTTTTGATGTACATGTAGTAAGTTAGAGGTTTGAAGGGGGGGGGGGGCAAAAAAGGAATCAGACTTCGCTATCTCCCCCACGAAGAGGAAAACATTTGCTCTAAAATAGTAGCTTTAACGGAAAACCTTGATCCGTGCAGACTCCGCCTCCCCCTCCCCCCCCCCGCCTCTCGCAAATGACATCTGCGTCAGTCCATCTAGGCTCTGGCTAATTTGCCTACCGGCTAGAGAAATTTGTTGTATTTGAAATTTAAATAAGTGAAGTTTAGATTAGGGTTAGGGCTGCGCTAGGGTTAGCAAGTCAGGATTAGGGCCGCTTAAGCGTTAGTACTATAGTTTGCTTAGGCCAGCTGATTTCATTTTCAAATTTCCGCTAGTTTTTATGCAAATTAGCAGGAGCCATTGCAAGATGGATTGGAGCGCAGCTTTCATCATTCTCGCTCCCCGCTCGTAAATTTCTTGAGGGGCACCATCTGACACTTTCCCCCCGAGCGCTCGAAACCCCCGCTGCGCCCTTGTCTCAACGCAGAGGATAACGAACCAGGGGCGTAGCTACACTTTTCTAAATGGGGGATAAATGGGGGGGGGGGGGCAAGCCTGTACCCAAGGGTGGCCCTAAGTTGACGCAGAAAGCATTTAATTCGATCTAGTTTTTCTCCTGACCTCGTTTTCACTGAAATTCGCATCCAACCTCTAGGATGTAGAAAGCTAGCGACTAACTTATTGACCCAACGCAATATCAACAACACTTTGCACTTTGCACTTTGCACTTAATGCGTATAGCGTATTTGCCAAGCAAAAATATTACTTGTCTTGCCAATTAGGGGGGGGGGGGGAGGCAGACGCCCCCATGCATGATCCCCCGGTAGTTACGCCACTGTAACGAACTGGATTCTCGCTTCAATTTGAACGTGTACTGCGCAAATTGCTGATGATATACGCCTGCAGGCCGTCAATGGATGGACGCTGGTTTCTGATTTCAGAGTCAATATCAGTCTAGTACAATCGCAATCAGTCTGTTTATAATTTGTCCATCTCTAAATGAAAGTTGAATGCATGGAACCTGTGCAGCATTTGACTGTGTTTCGACATACAATTTTTGCGTTAAATTGCATTGAAGACTATGACGAGAATGTTCTCAAATTGATGAGAGCTCGAGCCTATGGTTGTATGAAACACGCACAGTTGGTCAAGAACTTTTCCACTAAGTGATAATTGCTGACAATAGATAGGGTGATAGTTGGTGACAACAGATATGGTGACAGTTGGTGTCAACATATATCATAATGGTGACACTTGATGACAACTGGTATGATGTAATTGGTGACAGTTGGTGACAACTGGTATGGTGAGATTGATGACAGTTGGTGACAACTGGCATGAGATTGATGACAGTTGGTGACAACTGGTATGATGTGATTGGTGACAGTTGGTGATAACTGGTATGGTGACAGTTCATGACAAGAGGCATCGTGCCCTATACCGCTATACATGTAGGCCTGAATGACATAGTATACTGTGGCCATGGCAAATATATTTAATTGCGACGTGCATTTATACAGCTCTACAAACGTATCGGCCAGCAGATCTACCATGTATTTCCTATGCGGGTATCGCTAAGTCATCCGGGACAATCTTTGAATCGTTCACAGAGCACAATGATTTAACCCGAGGCTGCAATGCATAGAGATGGATTTCTGCACTCAGGAGCCCGGAGAGGATAGGGCAATGACCACGGAAAAGCTTTAAGCCTATACGGGCCTGTGGCTTAACGTAGGACTGCACTACTCTACAGCGCGCAAGCTATCAAAGACGGCAGAGCTGATAGCCACGATAGCAAAGATAGAGACAATAGACCAGATAGAGACAACAAAGCAGATAAGAGACAACAACGAAGACAAAGACGCCAGAGCAGATAGATACGATGAAACAGAGATAATGAAGCACATAGAATCCATAACGCAGATTACGAAAATAAAGCAAATAGAGACGATAGAGCAGATAGACAATAAAGCGGAGAGAGACAATAAAGCGGGTATAAACTATAGCTAAGATAAAGATGCCAAGTTGCAAACATAAGCTTATCAGCTTTTTAAAAGATGTAATTGATAATATACACATACCCAGTATATATTATTATCAATTTTATTCACAATTTATGCTTAAGATGAGGATTATAGGCAGTGACTATTAATTTTGTGCGTTGGCAAATGTATGTGCACAGAAATTCGTATGCATTCTAGATTAATAGACGCTATATTAAATCCTGCCGCGAGCCATGCCTCTCGCTAAATTAGGTCACATGCTGCAGAGTAATGCTGCATGTAATAATCGTGATACAGAATAATCTTGTATGCGTCACGTACCCTGTATGCGGCACGCAGCCTGTATGCGGCACGCACCCTGTATGCGGCACGCAGCCTGTGTGCGGCACGCAGCCTGTGTGCGGCACGCACCCTGTATGCCGCACACAGCCTGTGTGCGGCACGCAGCCTGTGTGCGGCACGCAGCCAATATGCGGCACGCAGCCTGTATGCGGCACGCACCCTGTATGCGGCACGCAGCCTGTGTGCGGCACGCAGCCTGTGTGCGGCACGCACCCTGTATGCCGCACACAGCCTGTGTGCGGCACGCAGCCTGTGTGCGGCACGCAGCCAATATGCGGCACGCAGCCTGTATGCGTATATACAGTACTGTATCCGACTGATGTCCGTGAGATGAAGCTTCAAAAATAATCATCATCAATCTTCACCCGACACCGCCGCGCACCGTTTCTCCCCCAGCCAGCACTGAGCCGCAGTCTCCGCCTAAGTACACTTCTCCCCTTTCCTCTCCCACTCTCCCCACTACTACTCCTACTGGATGCAAGGGCGCCTACGGGAATTTTTTTAGCGGGGACGCCACCTGACGCCACAAATCTTTTTGGGCGTTGACAGAAGCAGTCACATCAGTAGGAGACTTTTTACTTTTCGTGCAAAATTCGCCAGCGTGGGTCAAGGGCAGGGTGCAGGGAGAGACTTTTTCCCTTCTGCGCATAACTCAAAACCGGAGGGAGGGGGGTGCTGGGGGACAAACGTCAAACGCCAAACATTCTCAACTGCAAACGCCAAAGATATAACTTGGCACTTTAACATCACACTAATCCGTTTAAATAAAGTCCTACCTAGGGACACCAAGATCTTTAGCTGAGACGTCTTCAGCTGTGGACGCATGGCGCACTATGTCTTACCTATCCACAAAAAACTTGAGACACCAAAACTACGCTAATTAAATCCTTAATTGGGGACGCCTGGTGTTCGAAGTCTTACCCATTCACAAAAACTGGAGACGCCTGGTGTACCACGTCTTAACCACCCAGAAAAAAACTGGAGACACCAAGACTACGTCAAGTCTTAAATTGGGGACGCTTGGTGTTCTAAGTCTTACCTCTCCACAAAAAAACTGGGACGCCAAGATTTCGCAGTCTTCAACTGGGGACGCCTGGTGTACTCAGCGTCCACGTAGAACCGCCACTGCCTAGATGTCTAATCCTCGTTCAAGCTGCTCGACGCTGCGCCTTAATGACGAGCTCACACGCTCCTTGCCAGACTTGTCAGCGGCACCGTAAGCCGATTCGTTTCAGGGCGGGGCGGGTATAGAAAGGGGGGAGGTCGGGGGAATGACGTTCTCACGCCTGTGCGATACCGGCAGGCGCAGGCTTTTTTGCAGGACTTTTTGAGAGGGTTTCTATGAGTTTCGAGGGGATGGCCAACCAGAAATAAAGAGGTTAAACCCCCCATGGGAGGGTCTGCAAAATTCAATGCTGATATCACCGGCATCGGCCATGGGACGATAGAGGATTTTTGGGTTCCTCGGCGAATATTTGTTGGCTATTGACTTATGCCGGCATGGACATTCCTACGTTACACCGCTGCATCAGTGTTTCCTGTTTCTTTTTTCGAAAACGATAAATTGCATCTTGCGAGCGGATTGCACGACGTGACCTCGCAAGATGCGATGTAGCTGTAAGTGCACCTTAACCCTGTCAATTTCGATGACCCCCCTCTCCACTCTCAATTGAACAGCATCTCCCACAATGTCTGCTCCGCAGAAGCGACGCGTCCGATCAGCGGCAGGGGATGGTAGGCCTAAGTAGGTTGTACGGTGTAGGGGCTGGGAGTAGGGGGTTGTGAGAACAGGGGATGGGAGACCATGCATAGGATGTATGGAGTAGGGGCTGGGAGTAGGACGTTGTGCAGGGGGTGGAAGACCGTGAGATGTAGCCTATGTAGGAGTTGGAGTGGGAGTAAATAGAAGTAGGAGATATTCGGTTGGAAGAAGAAGGGTTTGTGAGTACAGCGGGTTGGATGTAGCGGGTAGGGGAGTGCGATGCAAGGGAGTGGGGATTAGCAGATAGGGTGACATTGTCATTAGCGAATTGTGACGGCTATACGCGTAACACAATATTGTACGACGAGCGTATATTGAGCGAACATTGTACTTGAATATGAGTCACAGCGTGCAGAATCAAGAGTCCATTGTTTCTTCGCGAACAGAACGCACGACCGGGGAGGTGGATGGTAGTGACGTTGACGGAAGGTTTCTAAGAAATTACCATTTCATCAACACTCTATAATTATATCTCCGTTAATGGGCCACCGACCCCTGTGGCTGGGACCCCGAAGATACGATAAATGACAAATCGTCACACCATCTCACAAAATTACTCCGAATGAATACATTCGCCCCCAATGGGCCTCCGGAGCCCTAGGTTCCCCCGACCGGAGGGCGCGGGGGCCCTTAACGGCGGCGATTATAGGGAGTCCTTGTTGTATCGTGTTAATGACACGGTACGTTAAAGCAAGGGGGTGCGCATTCACCCCTGTCACAAGCTGATTTCTCTCCCCTGGAAAGGCAAGTTGCATCCCACTTGTGCACGGCCCCCATGGTTTCGGCTATTTCTCCCAGTGACCGGTAGACTAAATTTGTGTTCACTCGCTCCGTTCTCGAAGTAAAAACTATTTTTGGGCAAAATAAGACGAACATCTGATATCTAAGCATCGTTTTGTTACAGATTAAATGTTCCTACTTAGACTATGATGATGGCACTGGGCGGGGGGGGGGAGTGGCAGATCTAGGACTGCCTGCACCCTGCTGGGGCGACTAAACGGTCCTCCCCAGTGGATGCCAATTTTTGGTGTACGTTTACCCCCACCGGTCCAGATATATTTCTGCCCCCTAGTCTGCCCCTTGATTTGAAAAAGTCCACTTGCGCCACTGGGAAAGGGTTGAATGAATCTTGCAGTGGCGTGAAGGGTTGAATTACCATGCAGTGGCGTATCCAGACAATGTTGCGCACGGGGCAACGTTTTCACGTTTCGCACCGTCCAACAGTGGCGGAACGGTAACACGAACGGGAGGAGGGGGAGGGAAGGGGGTCCAGGGGA
>JAQIWG010004977.1:0-15203 GCA_034695025.1 Chamaedrilus cognettii | reverse complement strand
GGGTAGTACAGATAAGCATAACCAGGGTAGTACAGATAAGCATAACCAGGGTAGTACAGATAAGCATAACCAGGGTAGTACAGATAAGCATAACCAGGGTAACACAGATAAGCATAAAGAGGGTAATACAGATAAGCATAAAGAGGAAGAGGGTAGTACTGACAAGCATCATTATGGTAGTACAGAAAAGCATACCGTAACTAGGGTTACCCCTGCAGGCCGGGGAACAAAGAATTGGCCTGCAGCCCAGAACTCCCCAAGCTTGTCGTAAAAGGCAACTAAAGAAAAGGGGGAGTGGTTCTGTGCTGGCTCTCTTGCACAGAACCGGAGTGTATATAGCCCTTGTGTACTACACACGGTCCCTAAACTACCAAAAAAAACAAAAAAAACAGTAACTAGGACACTACAGAAAAGAATAATTAGGTTAGTACAGAGATGCATATCTAAGTTATCAGAGCATCGTTAAGATGCAAACTATTCAGCAATATTATCTCAGCGCATTTAATTTGTGGAACTGCACAACAGAGGCAAGCCGAATATACATTTATGTAAGATCAGTTTGCTTGGCCGATTGCGTCAAACAACTACACGTGACATCGAAAAATAAAGTCATTATGAATAGACCTTCAACAAAAATTGCAACTTAAAATCGTCATATTTGACAACAGAAGACAAATATGAAAAGAACCTCCAGACATCTCGGGTACAGAAGTTTGATCAAAGAATCTAAAAATATGCCACTAATTGAAGAGCTAAGCATGCAGATTATTATGTATAAGCCGCAGACAACTGGAGTAAACAAATAATAAATGGCTTTGGCTAAAACAGATGCTAACAAACAATGCCCAACAAAATAACTTAAAAAATAAGCTTTAACATTGAAAAAAAATGAGCGTAAGAATTTACTGAAAAATGTATAGCATACATGCAGGTGAATGCTGTAAAATGATAAAGACAGCTCAGTGCCGTCTTATTTTAAATCATTTGAGACCACATGGCCTGATTGCCTTCATGCTCGCAATATGACCATCAACACATGACACGTGTTACTCATTTAAACCAGTTGGCCGAGTCACCAAGGACATCTGTGCATGCATAACATGAACAACACTATCACCAAGCGTCCGCTAGGTTTAAGAGTCCTCACCCATAATGTACAGGCGAATGTTTAACCCAGAGCTACCAAGTGGCGCAAAACGTTATTTACCAATAGGAGTCCAATTCAATGTGAACTTTGTGATGGATCATTTCAAGCTGGAATTAAATTATTAAATTCAACTTAACCCCTAGTACGCTTTGCAGCATTATTGTGCTGCAAAGTTGATTAAAATCCGAAAATGGCGCCATCTAGTTAGTGCATTTCGAGTCAAATATCCAGCTACGGATCAATTTAAACGATCCAATTAGCCACACAACATCTAAACGTTCCTGCCATGTGTCGAGGACACGGCAGGCATAGAAAAAAACTATAATTTCTTCCAAGAGACTATTAATAGCAAGCTAACAACAACATAACAAATGACAGTAAAACATTTAATTTTTGCAGCATGTTATTTTGCCCGTTTTGCCACTCAAAAATTTAGCTGCATTTAATTTTTGCGTTTTTCAGAACTGCCCGTTACAAATAGCTTCTGCGGCTTTATTGTCGTGTTTGTAATTTTCATGAGTTGGAGCAATTCGCGAAATTCACTGAAATGATGACATGCATGTGAAAATTTCATGTTTTACAGTTAAAGCGCTGAAACTGCAAGCAAGATAAAAGATTAAAATGCTGTAGCGTGATAGATAAGCTGTAGAGAATCATCAACAAGAAGCAAAATCAAACTGATCAGAGTCAAATACTAGCAATCAACACGTCAATTAAAATTGCAATCGATCACTGAACTATAAACTACGAACCAATAACTATCAAGGTGTAACTGGACAGAGATATAACATGCTAGGCTAACGCGCTAAGGTCGTTATTTACACGTACACGTATCTATACGAGATTCACAGTGTCCCAAATTCAGATTTAGATTTTACTCACGATCCTATGACTTGCAACGAGCTCGTGACCGTACCGTCTTTATTCAGATGAATTATATCAACTACTGAAAACAGTGCTTTTTAATGGACAGAAATACTCAGAACTGAAATATATTCATTCAAAGAGAAGACTTGTTCAAGTAGCGGACAACTGCCTACATAGCCTATTGGCCTACTACTAATGAAGTTTGTGAAGAATGAATTTTAAAGTGCTTAAGCTAAACCTTAAAATACATGGCATGCACAGATGCTTACTGATGGTTGCTCGACCTCGATTTAAGTGCAATTTAATTTTGTAGTCCGATTTAACCAATGGAAATCTATGAGAAATTTGTATCGAATAAATGATTGGTTGGTTTGGACTACAAAACTAAATCAAACTTAAATCAAGGTCAAGCAACCAGCAGTTAGTTAATAATCTACTCGGAGAACAATACGCAGTCAAACTGTAGTACTCTACAAAATACGTACTGTGATGATGCAGTACAGAGTATAGTGACTGGAATCGCAGATTACTTGTTCATCAAAATTTTGATTCACCCCTAAGCATACCCTAATTATTCTAAATTAACCTTTAACTAATCCGTACAGTAAAGTTAAAGCGATCACTCATGCTAGACTAAATGAACTAAGCTTAACCTACCCCTGTACAACCTCAAACATAAACCTAATAAAAGATGGACCAAAACTCTGGTGTGGTGGTAGTGGTGGTGGTGGTGTGGTGGTGGTGGTGTGATGGTGGTGGTGTGGTGGTGGTGGAATACGTAACTGTTCCGCTACCAACCTGACATGCACTATCTCGCAAAGAATTACTGATGCTTCAACATTCAACATTGCCAAATTAAGGCTCAGTTGTTCAAAAGAGTTATTTGGTTTTAAATAATCATAGAACAAAACTGACATCACGAATCAATCAGATCTCGCAAACTAGATCCAGGATTGTTTGAACAACGCGCCAATATTGGGGAGTTATTCAAACAATCCTGGATCGTTAACTATGATTCAAATAACTCCATATTGAACAACTCGGCCTCAGTGTTTGCTAAAGTAACGAGATGGCCGTCAGCTAACTAAGTGACATTATGCTATTCGCAAGTACGTCGCAGAGTCCATCAGCAATGATGAGTACGAGCGTGAATGTCAAGTCACCTCAGCTAAATTAAAAATCGACAAAAACATAAAAGTCAACGTAAAAGAAATAATTCAAAATTTGTCTGTAAAAAACTCTAAAATTGCTAAAATAATTACAATTCTTTATACTACAGAAGTACAAGATAAGCTGGATCAATGAACTTCATGAATTGAATAAAACCTGGCTAATTATGAATGATAAACAGAGCAGCTCTGAAACTATGTCAGCTAAATCTTGAAGCAAGTCATTTTCAAAGATCAAATTTAAAAGACAAAAGTCGCACTAAAATATAAAGAATCTAGCAATAATGCAAGTCCAGTTGAACACATGAGTATGTAGACCCGCAGACTCATCCATACCAGTGCTTCTCAAAATGGTGGTCGCGGACCGGCGCCGGTCTGCCAACTACAGTAGGTCTAATTCTCACTTTTGATGAAGAAAAAGTGCTATATTAAATGCATCATAATGATAAGCCTATACTGTCCGCATGCAAATGTGTCTGCTTTCATAGCATTTTATTTCACCATTTTGGTGAAATAAAGTTCTATATATATATTTGAGCTATGTTCAACTGAACCGTTATTTAAACTGAGCAGGCATGCAGGAGGCCTTCTGATGTCTCTATTTAACGAACTGCACTTGCCTACTCATGTGCAATTTGAACCATTGTTGTATGTTAATGAAATTTTATTCGGCCGCAAAAAAATTCTTTCTAAATCTGCCGGTCCCCGACAAACGAGCAAGGAAATTGCTGGTCCGTAACGTGAAAAAGTTTGAGAAGCACTGTTCTATATGACCCAGACCGAACAACATAAGAATAGCAGTTATTGTTTAAACCATGGGTTCACACAGCACGGCACGCAGCACACAGCTGACACGCTGTCAGTGTATGGCACACGAGCCAAGTTAGAGTTAGTCATCTGAACACAATGCAATATAGGTGGATCTAATCAAGTCTTTTGTATGTACGATCAGGCACATAGAGTTTAACTTTCAAAATAGACGAGCAACATGGCGAAAGCGTTGACAAGCAAAAACATACAAAGTTTGATCGATACGTTTTCATTAGACAATAGCCAACAGTTTTATAAAGCATTAAAATGATTTCATGTGTAGCTTAACTTAAGGACAACGCAAGCATTTAATTTTAATCAAAAGGGGCGTCGGTGAAATGCCGTGCGTCGCTGTTAGAAGAATAAAAAATGCAAACATAAGACTATCTACGAATCAAATCATAAAATGCAAAGATCTTTGAACGTTCTACATAGGCTCCAGTTGACACAAATTCTACAAAAATCAAAACAAACTAAGAATTACACCCCATATTTTTTATATCATCCAACTCAGCAACGCAGGCCATGTGCGCGCTAGCTTTCGTGTAAACGAGTTAAAGTTATTTTTAAATTACTGCAAACAGTTCTCCTTTTTATTAAATTAACCGAATTGTTTTGAAGTCCCCCCAAAAATACAAATAAAATAACAACAGTTCTATCTTCAAAAGTTCAGTCTTCTCTGACAAAAGCTAATTGTGATATGGTATCAAGGGGATCAATGCTAAAAATCACAACGCTTTGTAATTTAATACAATGGAAATTTCCATACATTTGCACCTGAAAGTAATCTCATGCCAACAAAATTTCACTAAATTACAAACAAGTTCCTGAATTTGTCAGATATGGCACTATGCGCGTGAGATCTGATGGGAAAAGTTGAAATTGAAACAAACATGTAGCATATCACTAGCATACACTAGTGCCCGTAAACCAATTGAAGAAGTAATGGAACACAACAAATGTGGATTTTTTAACAGATCCAAAGAAGAGTTATCTAGTGTGATAACATGGAAGAGTGGACGTTAAACGTATAAGAGCCTTCATGGATAATGATGATGACGGAGAGGCTGTGTTCGGTTGAATTTCCTGCTACAGTTAAATATCCTTGCATGAAGTTTTAACCAAGGGGGGCAATCTCTCATTAAGCTTTGAAATCAGCTCATTACGCTTGAAGAAAGGGGGTACTACTATTATTTGCGAGTAAAAAAATATACCCTCAAAATGGCTTAAAAATTCAAAAATGCACTTCTAAAACGCCCACAAAAGTAAAATACACCCTAAAAACAACCCTGAAAATTTCTGTCCGCACGCCAGCTGCAAACACTCCTCCTCTACGCTCAGTATGAAAAAGGGTCACCTTAAAATTGTCTTTAGTACAAGCACTGTAAACATCAATGGCAATTAAGGTATAGTACTTAATTAAAGTAGAATCAATACTAAGCATGCGTATTCTGTAACGTCACTAGAAGAACCGTTCTCATCAAAACAGTAGTGTTCAATCGTCGTATCTATGCAATAACATTACCGTAAGACACAGGCAAGTTACACAAACCTATGAGGCTGATATTACTGCTAACACACTACCCTTCACACATATTTGCTATGTAATTAAATTTTATTTAGCCGCTGCTATTGTATTCTATGCTTTAATAAATGTTCTTTAGATATGATACTATAAATATAAACTTTAATTTTAAGATAATCTTAGGACTTAGATTATCATAAGATCGCTTCCTGAATGAGGCCCTGAATTTAATCATATCAAGTACATTTGATATTTGACATTGATATTTGACATTTGATATTTAAGATATGTTAATAATTAAAGTGACGTAAACTTGTACCATTATTAATATTTTTTTTTCCTACAGTGACATTCGTGGCCTGAGTCTTGAGTGAAAGAAGTTCTGGCCGGAGCTATTACAATGCTTTTAACAGACCGCAATCTAAATACGTCATTTTTTGATCCAGCAGGAGGTGGCGATCCAATTCTATATCAACATCTCTTCTGATTCTTGATTCTTTGATCATCCAGAAGAATACATTCTTAATATCCCAGGATTCGGTGCTATCTCACACATTGTAGCTCACACATTGTGGATAAATTGATTCATGTTAGCTGTTGCAACATCTTAATCATGCTTTTGTATCTCAAAATAGAAGTTATTTTTGTTTAAATCTTTTTTTTTCCCAATAATTTTTATTCAACTATACCAACGTCAGTAAACTACCGGTAGCATTCAGAGTATAAGTTTCAACCTTACACCCATCTCAATGTTACGACAAAGTTTCAAACTCTACAAAACATCACCTTAACTCACGCCTCTACACACCCATTTGGGTCGCACTGTCTCCAAATAAATACTAGATAAATGACGCGAACAGACAACCTACAAATTGATAACTTACACTTGCACACAGCCACACATCGGCGTAATGGCGGCATCAAACAGATTGTCCTCTAACGCAATCATTTAGAACCGCATATTTACAGAGGCGCGCTCATTGACAAAACTTCCAAACAAGACTTACACTCTATACTCATACATCCAACAATAAAATCAACATCCCCACAGGCTCTAAGAGCTGGTTTCTCCAACACGGATTAAATGGTGGTTCAGGGTTTAGCTTATGCAAAACGGTGGGTTAAATCCTGAACTACCATTAAATCCGTATCGGAGAAACCAGCCCTAATATTGTGTTTTCTAATATTAATCAAAACAGAAATTTAGGCTGAAACATAAATTTGATGACCCTTGAAGACAAAACCTCTCAACTTTAAGATTGTCATAGCATGCACAGAGAACTTCAGCCGATCAGCAAGAGCTTGGTAGTTTATCCACAGCAGCAACCCCTTGTCTTTGAGAGTCAACAGCCGCAGCAGCCATATTACTCTTATTACCCACTGATTGCAACCTAACATTCTTGATGTAACGGAAGAGCCTGTTCTTGATTTAAGTTCTTTATTTAGTTCCTTGTTGTGAATTCTTTAAGCCTTTTATTGATATTTAAGTTGATTCTTTTACTGATATTTAAGTTGTTTTGTAAAGCTCTTTGTTGAAAGTTCACACACCATCATACCACTCCAGTGAACTGCTTTGCAGAGGCTAACTTGCAATTAGCATGACAGTGTTTAGCTAGCGCGTTCTAGAGTCCATCTGATTAGTTTTGTTAGTTTGCTACTTAACGGTAGAGCAGTGCACTTGTTAGTTGACAATAGTGGCGACTAGGCTCCAATGAAGACCAGGAAGAGATACAAGATCAGCTCTGAATCCAAGATAACACGCACGCTCCGTTCCAGATCCAAACATCTAGATTCAACTCTTTAGGTCAAGAAACCAGGATTCTAAAATTCACATTTAACTCCGTAGATCAAGTAATCTAGATTTAATAATCTAGATTTAGTTCTCAGATCCAGTAGTCTACGTTCAACAATCCCGCAATAACGAGTAACTGCTTACAACAAACTTTCAACATCATCACGTGTAATGTGGCTCTCAAACTTAACAGCAAAGTGCCGCAGTAATAAAAAATTGAAACCAGGGTTAATATTTTTTAAACCACAGAACTGCCAAAATTATTTTTAAAACTATGCTATTTTTTATTAGGACATTCTTTATTTAAGTTCTGTGTTGTGAATTCTTCAAATTCGTTATTGTTATTAAAGTTCTTTATTTAAGTTCTTAGTTGAAAGTTAACTGTTCTGATGCTGCACATAGTCACCCTTGTATTAGAACGGTTTTTACCAGCTAGATATGAAAATCTTTAAATTAACCCTTGTCAAACTTAAAAGTAGAGTTGCATGCAGTAGATCATTGTCTGGTTATGCGATGTGGCATCATATAAAGTCAACTGACCCCCCCCCCGCCAGTGGCTTTTCACCTTATGTATGCTGACCGAAAGAACATATTTCACTATTACTCTGGACAGCCCTGCAGCTGGCACATAGTGTGCACTGCAAGCTCTTCAGCACAGAGTCATCCCTGAACCTACCCACAGCAGTAGCACTGGCAGCAGCAGCAGCCGCAGCAGCAGCAGCCACAGCAGCAGCAGCAGCTCTGCAAGCTCCTCAGCACAGAGTCACCCTTAAACCTACTGGCAGCAGCAGCAGCAGCAGCAACAGCCACAGCAGCAGCCACAGCAGCAGCCGCAGCAGCCGCAGCAGCCGCAGCAGCCGCAGCAGCAGAGAGCCAGCAGGCGACTCAACAGTGAAGATGACGATTTCCATTCCGTTCAGGTTCATTGACTTTTATTACACTTATTTTCAAAGGTTCAGCTTTGCAATCAAACCATTACCTAAATTCTTTCAGCTGTTCCTAACCTATAAATTAGCGCTAATCTAAAACCCGAACTCCACAAAAAATAAAAACTGAAGAGAACCAGTTGACTGGACTGGACAGAATTGACGAGCAAGGTTCACACGACTATCTGTGACAGCTGCCTCCCTCTCAAGCGCAGCCGTCCCCTCCCCAAGCCTAGCCGTCCTCCCCCCAAGCCCAGCAGTCCCCCTCACCACCAGCTGACCCTAGAGTCATCCGCTCCTCCCACGCCCAGCCAATCTTTGACCCGGGTGACCTCTAGAGGGCAAACTTGCCAATGGCGACGCCGAGGAATCCCGCGATGATGGCGATGATGAGGGCGAGGATGAAGTTGATCTCCGGCCAGACGCGCTGCTTGCTGCCACTCCCCTCCACCCTCTGCGGCACCTAGACCCGCATGAAACCTCTGAGCCACGTAGACACACATATATAGTATAAAACCTCTGGGCCACCTAGACGCACATAGAACCTCTGAGCCACCTGGACACACACAGAATGATCAGGAGCGTCTTGCTGATGCAACACAGTGACAGAAATAGTCAGGGAAAGGCAAGGGAGAGTTGGTGAGAAATAGACAAAGGAAGGTGAACCTTGTTTATTGCCAGGAATGTCCTGATAGGGGAGGGGGGGAAAAAGTGAGGGGGGACACGAGGTTAGACGGACGGTGGTGGGCCAGGTTTCTTTTGCCGAGACTGTCCTGATAGGGGAGAAGAGGGGGAAGGTGAGGGGCGAGAGCGGGCTAGAATGAAGAAGACCTTGTTACTGTTGCCGGGACTGTCCTGATTAGGGTGGAAGGGAGGGGGGGGAAAGAGGGGTTAGATGAAGATAGGCGTGCCTTGTTTCTGTTAATGGGACTGTCCTGATAGAAGTGCGGGGAGGGAAGGGGATTGCAGGGCAAGAGGGCGTTAGATAAAGTTATGCGGACCATGTTCTTGTTGCCGGGACTGTCCTGACTGATGCGAGACGACTCGTTGACTGATGACATGTGCGTGTCCTCACTCACGTGACTCACATCCTGCTTCTGTACACATCAACACACTACACATGTACCCCACACATCAACGCATGTACCCTACACATGTGTCCTACAACAATGTAGGAGCACGTAGTTGTATGCCCCTAGTTGTTGTATATATTATTATGTTAAAAACACTGGACATCTGTATAACAAGCGTAACGTCACTTGTTTCGTAGTACCTTCATTTCCTACAAATATACTTGCTTAATGTACTTATGCCATTGGTCCAAGATTCACCCTTTCCATTGTTCTGCGTGAATCTGAAAGTTTTCTGATCTTTAAGCACGGAACTCTTCAACATTTTGTATCCATTTACTGATGTTCCAGTATTATGATATGGCTTAGTTTTTGTTTTCTCTTCAACTATTGACTTGTTGCGAATATTATGGCAAATTGATCTTCGATTTAGAATACGCATGCTTTTGCGGCGATATTATTTATTTTTATTTATTTTATTTTATAGTTTTCATGTTCCTTAATTGGACCAGTGTTTGAGTTTCACTAGTTTCATTTGTATTTCACTATCAAATTAACTTAAGTCTTAAATGATATTTTACGGTTAGGCTAAGGCGTATGCCTTTTCGAACATCTTTCTACTTTAGCTTGACCTTGTAACGTTGCTATGTGAATTGATGCTTGCAATGACATTTGTCATGAAGTAATAAATGTGAGGAAAAAGAGTACATATACATCAACACCTGTACTGTACACTGTGCATCAGACTCCAGAACTCAGTGCTATTCCTGAACAGCATCTCATATTTCACAGCTGTGTGCCACTACTGTTGAACCCACACCACAACTGCCTCTCAATATTCTCTACAGATTAATCAGATACATTAAAAAATTTCCAATTACATTTTAATAACTGCAAGGTAACTTGTTGATGGGTAACTGGTGGGGGTGATGTATTGATGTGTATGTGCCGATGTGTAGGGTACATATGCTGATGTGTATGGTACATGTATTGATGTGTAGGGTACACGTGCCGATGTGCAGGGTACATGTGCTGATGTGTAGGGTACATTTGTTGATGTGTAGGGTACACGTGTTGATGTGTAGGGTCGTGCTGATGTGTTAGGTACATGTGCTGATGTGTAGGGTACATGTGCCGATGTGTAGGGTACATGTGCTGATGTGTAGGGTACATGTGCTGATATGTAGGGTACATGTGCTGATGTATAGGGTAAGTGTTGATCTGTACGGTCGTGCTGATGTGTAGAGGAGATCTGTAGAGCGCATGTGTTGATCTTTTTTCTGTAGTTTAGGGACCGTGTGTAGCACTAAGACTATATACAGTCCTGTTCTGTGCAGGAGAGCCGGCACAGAACCGCTCCATCTTCTTCAGTCGCCTTTTACGACTCGCCCGGGGAGCTCTGGGCTGCAAGCCAATTCGTTGTTCCCCAGTCTGCAGGGGGATGTTTGCTGTTAACCAGACTGCAGGGGGATGTGTCAATCTGTAGAGTGCAGTTGTTCTGCACGTAGTGTTGCGAGCGATAATAATAACAATAACTATAGTAATTGTATAGTATTTCGTCCTCCCACTACCACAATGCCCTGTCATGAGGTAATTATTAAAATATATGATTGTCTAAGTGTCTTGGTCTATTTTGGTAGCACATCCCCAAAATAAAAATATTCAAATATTTTGACCAGTTTTTTTATTTTTGCGGCTGAATCAGCTCACTGCTCTTACGCAATCCTTGCTGCAATTATGTTACGTTAACGCAAACCCTAAATGCCAAAACTACAAGTATTGTAAAAACTCTACCTTGTTGACGGATGACTGGGCGGGTGGGCTGCCCAACTTGGCCGCACTGCTCAGCTGCTGCTGCTGCTGCTGCTGCTGCAACACAGCCAATAACACCGGCATCAACACAGCCACCAACACAGCCACCAACACAGCCACCAACACAGCCACCAACACAGCCACCAACACAGCCACCAACACAGCCACCCACACAACCACCAACACAGCCACCAACACAGCCACCCACACAACCACCAACACAGCCACCCACACAACCACCAACACAGCCACCGACACCAATGATGCCTCTGGACACCAAAACAGACCAAAAACTCTGTATTATACTTGTATTATCAATTTCTACAAGAGTAGCTCAAAGCATATGTTTGCGTATACGCATCGGGGGTGTTGCAACAGCACAAAACTATGCGTTTTTTTGTAATGGAGGGGCTTAGAATGACAGTTAGCAGCATAATTGTCCTTAGCAGTACCGGTACGCTACGAAACAACTGTCTAAGTGCTAGCCTAAGTATCATATTACAGTACTCAGTCTACGTATCATATTAAGTGTAAGTATCATATTACGCTTCAAATTTTTCTCAAAGCAATTTAGTACCCCCTGCAAGCAGGGGAACAAGGAATTGGCTTGCCGCCCATAACTACCACAACCAAACAGAGCATTTTAGTCCAACTAGTCAAACTCGACACTGCTTGACAGGAGGACAGGGGGGTCAAAGCACAGTCAAACTTAAGGAGGGGGCAGTGGGGCTCCGAAAAAGCACAAAAGTACGCTAATATACAAACCTGGAGGTCACCGGGAGGCAGCTCAAACACACAGCGCAGCTTGGCGTCCATCAGTGACTCAGCTGCAGCCTCCTTCCACTGCATCACACCACCACACACTGCATCACACCACCACACACTTGCATTACACCACCACACACTTGCACCACATTGTGGTGTAGCAGAAGAGTAGAAGAGTGGTGCGAGTGGAGAAGTGTCACGTGCGCCACTACCACTACTCCACTCTACAACTACTCCACTCACATTTCGCCACTCTCATTCACTGCCCAAAAAAAAATCCATGCAAAACGTCAAATGCTTCAATATAATCCAGTAAGAAAATGCTCTTGCTCGATCACCTGATTGAGATACAAGTTTACCGCTAGAGGGCACAGACTATCAACATTCAATGGCTAGGCCGACAGCGCTGCACAATATAAAGGGTTAGGGTTAGCAGCTTGAGTTAAGCAAACAGGGTGAGCAGAGTAGTGGTAGCACGGCGTAAATATAGCAGTGGTAGAGTGGCGTGAGTGTAGCAGTGGTAGAGTGGAGTAAGTGTAGCAGTGGTAAGAGTGGCGTGAGTGTAGCAGTGGTAGAGTGGCATGAATGTAGCAGTGGTAGAGTGGCATGAGTGTAACAGTGGTAGAGTGGCGTAAATGTAGCAGTGGTAGAGTGGCGTAAGTGTAGCAGTGATAGTGGCGTGAGTGTAGCAGTGGTAGAGTGGCGTGAGTGAGTGGAGTAGTGGCAGATGGCATGAATGAGTGGAGTAGTAGTAGAGTGGCGTTGAGTGTAGCAGTGGTAGAGTGGCAAGAGTGTAGCAGTGGTAGAGTGGCATGAGTGAGTGGAGTAATGGTAGAGTGGCATGAGTGAAGTAGTGATAGAGTAACGTGAGTGAGTGGATGAGTAGTAAAGTGGTGTGAGTCAAGGAGTGGTAGAGTAGCATGACTGAGTGGATTAGAGGTAGAGTGGTATGAGTGAGTGGAGTAGAGTGGTGTAAGCTAGTGAAGAAGTGGTAGTGGCGTGAATGAGTAGAGGAGTGGCAGCGGCGTGAGTGAGTGGAGGAGTGGTAGTGACATAAGTATAGTGGTGGAGTAGAGAGAGTAAGGAGAGTAGTGGTAGAGCAAAGAGAGTAGAGTAGTGATATAGTGGTGTGAGCGAGTAGAGGAGTGGTAGAGTGGCATGATTGGAGCAGTGGTAGAGTGGCGTGAGTAGAGTAGTGAAAGAGTGCCATGAGTAGAGTAGTGTTAGAGTGGCGTGCGCCGGTACGCACGTGCTGCTCATGAGTGTCAGTCGACGCGCCGTCGGCACACACGAGCGACTGAACGAGGAACTTGTGGCGGTTCTTCTCGAGCGGGTCATAGTGGAAGGGTTGGAGGATGACTGCCCAGCATGACACAGCACCACACTAACCACACTAACGGGACATAACAAGCATATTCTGTGGGCATTTAGTGCTGCCAGCCTTATCTCAGTCTGCGTTTGCTACTGTTTGAATTCTCCTGAGCCCACCTCCCTCCAAAAACGTGTATATTTTCCAGCACACCCCCTACAAGCAAGCGTATGCTTTGGCTCACCCCCCCCCCGTGTGTGTAAGTACTAAATAGACAAGCCATACCTATATGGTAGCCAATTAGGCATCAAATGATAACAATTTACTTTTTTTCAAACCCATGTTATCATCTGATTCACTCAACATTCAACAATGAAGTTCATCTAATGCAATCACAGTCGCCTGCTCAATTACTACTTCACACTCCGCCCATCAGACTGAAAGCTGCCCCGACCTTGAACTTTGACCTCCTGGCCGGGGTCGACGAAGCCACCGTTTGGTCGGACACAGTACTGCTTGGGCGCGGTCGTCTTGACCTTGAAGCACACGCGCTTGGGCGAGGGATTCTTGAGCCTCAGCTCTGCGGTGACCACCTGCGTGAACGGCCCTGGGGCAGCGCAGAGCATCAGATATGACTAGACTCGAAAATGAGTAGAAAGATTCCATTTTTTTACAATGTTTAATGTATCGTAGCCTTCAAGGAAGTCATCCTTAGCTCTAAGATAACCCCAACAAACCCCAAGAGATCACGATGAAAAGAAAAACCGTCTAATGCCAGTGGATGAGTGGGTGAGTGGGTGAAGGAGTGAGTAAATGGGTGGGCAAGTGAGTTATTCTCCAGTTTGCGGCATAGCTAGTGTTGAATGCATAATGCATTGGAAACTTTTGAAATGTTTAATATTTGACGCATCCTGTTAGCAGACCTCTCTCGAACTAGCATTGATCAGCTGTAAACTTAATAGCAATGGATATTCATTAAATCCTTGTCATTAATACAAGCATATGTGCACCAACATACATGTGTGCATGTGCATAACTGTGTACATGCACATGTGCAACATGCACAACAAGAATCAAAAGGTTATCATGGCGCGACTACAAAATTCATTTCATTGAATTCCACACTATCTTCACTAACGAGTTCGCAAGCCCAATCCACGCCTTGTATCAAATAATTCGCATTTAAACTAGCACGGCAACACAATTACTAGCAGGCGGCAAAGAGATTTAACCCTAACCCTTTGATTAAGATTAGGCTAGAGGCCTAACTGCCAAACACGAAGTGTTACAATACTCACGAGCACGGGTTTGATTGCAGATCATGCAAGGGGGAAAAAGTCAGTACGGAAAAAAGAAATTAGGGAAGAAGAAGAAGGAAGCTGGGTTTACCTCTAAAGCGCAGCTCGTGCGCGGGGTCGAGGATCAGGACGGGGACCGATTTCGACATTTTCGCAGAAATTTTAACGAATTGCCAAGTAAATAATTAGTCTGCGTCAGCGCCAGTGGCTCAAAACAGAATATCCCTAGATTCTAGGCAGGGATTTATCAACACCCCTCCCACATACAGTGGAAGATACTGGAGGTACTGGAGGGCAAATGAGGACAACTACATGTATGCTAGGATGCTATAGACTTTGAACGAGAGACAAAACGAGTGGCCTGACCGTGCACCTCCTGGAATTAACACCCCGCACCAATTTACTGAATACTGGATAAATCTTTGCATAAGATATAAATAGCCATATTGCAGTTTTGACAAAAATATCCCCAGCACCATTATAAAATGGGTCCTTTTAAAAGATATATCCTCAGATATCTTGAGATTGCGTTAGAAATTAGATCCCTCAGTCATTGAAGGATCGATAAATCTAGTGATACGCAATCATTGTATTCCCAAAAATCATTGCTGCTTATTTTAATCCCCTGGTTCTACTCAGGAAGCAATCGAGCTTGCCTTTGAAGGCGTTAACGCTTTTTTCCTGGACTACGATATCGGGAAGTTGATTCCACT
>JAQIWG010004976.1:0-15204 GCA_034695025.1 Chamaedrilus cognettii | reverse complement strand
AAACTCTTTTTAGATATCACTAACATCGTGGAGGGGATGTGGGCGGATTTTTCCGTTTTTTTTATATGGCCGGGGGGTCTCTGGCCCCTGTGGGGGGCCCCTCCAAAAAAAATGGAAATGGAACCCCTTCACTTGGTGTCCCATGCCCACAACGACACAGTAGTGAAGGTTTCGAGTGAAAAGCTGAAAAACTGTGGAAATGCATCCCGGTCAAACAGACAGACAGACACACACACAGAATCTTCTCTTTATTTAAATAGATTATGATTCATCTTGGTAAACACTACGCATCTTTTGCCCAAATCATTTATACGTCCAACTCTGTGGTCTAAATATATTGCTTGATTGCACTTTCAAACTTAAAAATAAATCTTAAAATATGGAGAATATGCTAGAAATGTTATTAAGTACAACACATTTTTTACCGTATGGACTCTATATTTAGTCAGTGGTTACCACAAATTGGTTGGACTACACCCTTATTTTATGCCCTGCTGTAAGTACAGTCCAGTGGCTAAAGATAAAGACTCGTACATTTGCTGCAGCGTCATGTGATTGATTTGTTAAATTATAGTCAAATTTCTAGATAGAGAATTACGATGAAGTCAGGTTTTCGCTACGATTGGACTTATGTAGAAAGCTAGAGTCAGGCTTGAACTTTGAAGCCCGATAGACTCCATCAATATTGCAATCCGCATGTTAGAGCGTTGATGTGGCTACTGTATTGCACGCGGATAGAGAACATAGGCTAAATAATGTCTTTAAAATTACGCAAAAACTAAATACACACAAAAATACGCAACCCGCTGCCTGTATACCGGTGCCTAGGATCACCATCGTAACTTGTATGCGGCATGTTTTGCTTGAAAAGAAACGAAAACAAGGAATTGAATAGAAGGTACATTCTAGAGGCTTGCGCGATGCGGAGATATCATAATAATATAATATATATAATATGTAATGGATTCCTAAACCTAGTCACCTTGTAGAACTTAAAAAAGTCATTGCCCCAGTGTGGATGATGTAGGCCTGAACATGTCTACAGGGCTGCTAGACGTGCTGTACTTTAAGGGATGTCCCTTATTGGAGTCTATTAAATGTCTCACGTCTCATATACCATCTTTATTTTTGTCCATTTTGTCCATTTCATGTCCATGTTTTCACATATAGGTTGGACGTTGGACAGAGCATAGAAAGGCAACAGAAATTTTTGTAATTTTATTATTATTTACATCTTGGCTTTTTCCATTTAGATCTTTATTGTTTTTCGGGCAATAAAAATAAATGACCACATCCGCTTTGCATTGAGCAGTAGCAACAACTAAAATTGACATCGGACCTAGCGTCGTAAAAACAATTGCCAGAACTTGAAAACAACCGAAAGTTTTCAGTTTGTGAGTTAGAAAATCTTAACATAAAATTGTATCAATGAGCTAGAATCAAGGCGTTTAATAGTCAGGCCAAAGTCGCGGAGGTGAGAGCAGTAGATGTTCTTCTCAACACTTTCGATGGAGGAGACGATGCAGGGTATCTAAAATCCCCAATATTTTAAAAACGTGGCGAAAAATTGGAACCAGATAAGATTTTCGGTCGCGCAGTCCTGAGTCCCAACCTCTACAACATATGGCTACGAGTTACAGAAATGTAGGCCTACGCCTCTATAGGCCCTAGGCCTATAGAGTTACGATATTTGAAACTAATATAGGCTACAGTTTCAACACATTAAATATTTATCTTATTTTTAAAATCTTTATTATATTAGTCGTAAATAATCGACGGAGATCGTGATTAATCGTGATTAATAGTGCGACAATCCAAGGCTAGCTTAATCTATAGTTCAAGTCGTGATAAAAATCAACTCGGTTGATTTTCTGCTGTCCCTTATTTCAACGATAAAAATCGATCAACTCTAGTGACAGGGTCAAGGCCTCGATGATAAGGGATAAAGGAAGCATGCGCACAAGTCAGGCCTGTTAATAATTATTCACAGTTCAACCAGTGGTCAATCAGTGCTATGATAGTGCTATGATAGCATTATTTGTGCCCCGAAATCAGTCTCAAATCAAATCTTCACTAGTAGATTAGGCTAATGGTTTGTGATATTAGTTTGCATTTTTGAAGGTTAAACTGACATTAACGCTTAAGTTAACCCATTGTTTAGCGCATTGCTTCAGTTCTCATTATTTATCTTGTCGGTAATTTTTATCGTCGGTGACATAGGTGTCATGTGCGATTTTCGCCACGTTGCAAAAACTCGCCCGCTCACGTGGCAATCAAAAGCAAATGGCATAAAAACTAACCAACTGATTTGCATGCAATTTGGTGGCAATACGAATGGGTTTCTGGCTGCTTAGTTCATATAATTGTGAGATGCATAAGAGAATGGACATCGAAGTAATGATATTTTTAATTTGTAACGAAAGAAGTCTCCCCTTGCATTAGGTCTCCCCCATACGTAGTCGCACCACAAACTGCCTCTTAGCGAGACCAATGATCCGATTGATGCCACATTTTGATATATCCTAGGGATGGATTATTGCATAGCAGCCCCGTAGCGTCACAATACTCAGCGGGGGGACAACGGTTTTTGCAGGAGAGGCAGACCTTTTTACGCCTAACTGCAGTTCTAGTTTCCCGTCCGTTCTACCTCGCGACGGGGGAGGGGGAGGGGAAGCTGACAAAAAAATTTCCATCCATTCTTAGCAGTCATTATCCATTTTTCCCCCGATATCACAACCCTTTGACCAAGCAGGGGGGAGCAAATTTTTTATTTTCACAAGGAACAGGGGGGCAAGCCTATAAGCTAATAGTAACTTTTCGGGCAGCAGGGGGGGGGGGGCACTGCCCCCACCTGCCCCTCCTCACGCTACGGGCCTGTGGCGTAGGCCTACGCGCCAATTTTAAGACATCTGTGTCAACCTTTCATCTTAAAATTATATTGAGACATCTTTGCAAAATGTTGTTAATTTGGCATTAAAAGCTGGAATTGAAGTTCAAATTGAAACGTTTAGCCCAAAAAATGTATGTGCATGTTGAGGAATGCCAGCTACTAAACCTGAAAGTCTTGAGCATTTGATGAAACGTTGAAGGGGAAATCAAGAAAAAAACCTGTGAGGGTGCGAATTTTAGGGGGGAGATTTTCGTTCAGGACACATGTCGCAGGAAATATATAAATGCCGTCGTCATGGATTAAACTAACATCTGTATTCCAAGTGTGAGTTAGTAATTGGCAGGCTAGTGTCAATCCTGAGTGATTACGAAGATGACACATAGCTTTTGCCGGTTTTTTACAAGACATTTTTCAAAACCAGAACGAAGGCCTTGGCTACCAAGACAAAGACAAAGACCAGGACTTTTACTGGCAAGATCAAGATCCAGATTAAAACCATAGTAGCCGAGACCAACCCCAAGGTAAAGACCAAGGTAAAGACCAAGACCATTCTAAGACGTCTACAGAACGCGATACGAAGACCAGAGAAATCTATAAACTCTAGAGTTAATACCTCACTGGTTTTGCCTCATTGCAGTGAAGAGAAATGCTGAAAAAGGCTTTAAAATAGCGTCATCTTCTGATGCAATTTAACTAAAATATCCAGCTAGGGGTTAAATCTTGTACACTTCAAACGCCTTTTCATAAACCTTGTATTCCATAACTAGATAAGCAAATCGCTATAAATGTCTACGGTGAGGCACGGTCGCAAAGCCGCAAAGCCTCAAAGCTGCAAAATGCATTGTAACTAAAATATTCAACTAAGGGCAAATGCTGCAGAAAATCTAACAAGAATTAAAATTATTACAAAAATTACACAAAGCAGCTGCAATGATGCACTCCGTGTACCGATATCACACATGAAATACAGCATTGTCGAACATTTATTGTCTCTTGGTCAGCAAGTTTTGACTCACTTCAGCTTTGTTCAACACACATTCTCAGTAGGCTAACTGTTGTCAATTATTGGAAACGTAGTCCTCTTTCAAATGATGAAATGATATTGAAAATCTGTCAACACTTGACACAATTACAGCCATGAGTGTGCTGCTTTCTTACTTTTAGCTCATAGAGTAGTTCAAGACTGCTTAAGTTAATGTGAACCTAAAAGTTTGGTGCTTGTCTAGATCTTGGTCTCAAGATCAACACCTCGGTAACCATGACCAAGACCAAGACTTTACTGGCAAGACCAGAACCTTTATGATACGAACTCGAGTGCACTCGAGACCAAGACCTTGGTCTCGAGAGCAATGAGACTGGCTTTAGGTTTGCGCATGCGACTCACGTTCCTGCAAACTCTTTATCAGTATAATCTATAGGGTGGCCATCGCCACTGGTCAGATAGGTCGTGAAAGATTCTGAAGTACAAAATTACCCGCTTAACCCGAATCATGGTTCATATAATGAATAATTATGGCTATATATCTATTTCTAATCAAATTTTACCTGCGAAGCTAGCTTCAAGACCCCACACCAAATATTGAACTTTTCACGGTCAAAAATACAGCACCACCCAGAATTTATTTAATCAAAGCGCGTTATGTGGAATTATATAGCCTTACTAGCGCCACTGATATTGCGGCTGTGCATGATAATTTTCTGTCTACAAGCGACTAATAAACATTGATAAACAAACAACGATATTGGCTGGTCAGCAGTTGTGCAAATAATTGTCCATTGAGCTACGCTACACGCTACGCGCCGGATTGCCAGAATGATGTCGCCTAGTTCTCGCAATAAAAATTTGTTTCAAATTTCTGCGTGTTCGGTTCTGTTCAAGATTTGGTGCCTACTACTTCAATTTTTATATTACATTCTTCAAATTTGACGCATATAATTTCATTTGCACACAAACGACTACCAAATTTGTTGATGTATGTTGAAGCTAAATGACAAAATTTTGTGTTTTAAAATCTTTCGCTACCTACCTGGACACTGATATAGCTCATTGTTCTCAAGTTGATTAAACCACTTGGAGAGCTTTATTAATTTCAGTATCATCGATGGGCTTGCTGAGATCAGAGAGATATACCAGCAGTTTAATATATTAGTGATCACAAGAATTGCGTGCTATATATTCACTCGGATTGTGCACACAATGCAGATCTAATCTGAGTTGCAGACTTTCTGATTACTGCAACTTGTAGTGATCAAAATTTAGTATCTCACGAACGTAGAGTGACAGAATAAGTTCCAATTAAAGCCTATAGATATATCTATAAATCGTTTTCGTCAGTAATGTGTAAATGTAACACACAATTTAGGCAGGTAGCCTAAATTCGTAGCATTGGGCTTAAAGGTAGGCCCACATGTGCGTGTATGCAGAGCAGTCGAAGTAAGACTTCAGATTGTTGGGTAAGCTACATGATAAAAAATTTATGAGTGGTTCTCTTTTATTTTTCACGACTCTTAGCCGGACTGTTTATTTATTGACAAAATGCTCTCAATTTTATGTAAAGAACTGGTATATCAAAAGTGCCGGGTTTTAAACATTTCAACCTCACTTAACTGCTTGTAAATTTTTAACCGACAATTTTTGTTGATTTTATTATTAATACTTTTCTCGCATAAAAGTATTTTAGCATAGAAAACGGACAGCATTACAGCCTTGGTAACGGGCTGAGGTGTTTTGGTATCCTATACTTGTCTGCTGTATTAAACTGTGTGTGGATCTTTCTTGGATTATACGGTATTTATAGTAGTTAATAGCCATACTTGTTCTTACTACCCACGCTACTGCCTCTAGTTCTATGTTGGCACTCAACTACACTTCTTTACTTTTAGGCAAGATGCATTTCGTGTCAGAGCTGTAAAGGCAAAGTTGCATCGGGTTTTCAGGGTGAATTTGCTGAAGTAAATCCACCCTGATGACCCAATGTACTGTTTTGCGTCGGCTACGACGCCGGTCGTGGCCGAAGACGCGTCTTCACGCAAACGATGGTTATAGCCTATATGTAAAGTCGTTACATGCCATATACATGGTGGTTCGTGAGACGACGGCCTGAATCTAGCCTGATGACTTGATGTAACTCGCGCGCGTCGTCAGCGATGCCGATCGTCGCTGACGACGCGTCATCACGCGTTCTATCGGTGGACAACCTGATTCACCTTCTGACAACCCCACGTAACTCGGGCTTAAGACAACGACTGTGCTGTAAATATCTCACAACAAGTTGAGAGTGCTTAAGAAGGCAGATCGCATAGTACTCCATACGATAGAATCGACAACGTGCTTTATCTCACAAGCTGAATTGTTGTTGGCTATTTCCAGCCTGAGAATGGATCAAATAATAAGTGACATCACGGAATGTCCGCTATGCTTAGAGACGTTCACGAAGCCAAAAGTGCTGCCGTGCGTTCACACGTTCTGCCTCAAGTGTCTGCTGAGCTATGGCGAGGAAGAAAATCCTGGAGATCAAATGATCTGTCCGCTATGTAGATCACAATTTGCTATTCCTCCTGGAGGCTTTACCAACTTGCCCGACAACTTCTTCATCGAGAAGCTAAAGTTGGCCAAAAAAGAGGCTGATGCAGAAAGTAGCGCTCAACAACGCTGGTGTAAAATCTGTTTAGATGAATCAGAACGATACGTTGACGCAGTACGTCACTGCTTAGATTGCAAGGAATATTTATGCGACAACTGCGCGACTCGGCATGAAAAGACAAGAACTTCGCACCGACTCAGAAGAATACCTAGCGAAGAAAAGTGCACTCCAGAGCCGTCGATAAAGATCAGAGATGGTTACTGCGCCAAGCACCCCAGCGAACAGATCAAGTTCTACTGCTGCGACTGCAACATGGTGACTTGTAACGTCTGTCACCTGAATATCCACAAGAAGCACACATCGATCGACATCAAGCAGTCAGCGGAAAAGTTTCGTAAACAACTCATCGATGACATCAAGAGGGTGACCGACAGCGCCCGGCAGAGTCGAGTCAATGTGCAGCAACTGGAGAAGGAAAAATACGGTTTTCTGAAAAACTTGGAAGCCACGGAGCACAAAATACGCGATGCCTATGGCAAGCTGCAGTGTGACTTAGATTTGTTTCTAAGTCAGTTGATGAAAGAACTCGACGGGTTGAAAGACAAACATCTGAAAATGATTGAATGTAAAAAAGATGAATTGCATCGACAGTGCCTGATGGTGGAAAGCTTTAAGAAGTACTGCGAGGAGATGAAAGAGAAGGGCACAGAGTGTGACATATCGCGGGCTGCCAATGACCTGCACACGAGATCTGCTGAGTTGATCAATGCGCAAGAGCTGAACAATCATCAGCAGCTCGACCGAGTTGAACTCACATTCACTCCTTCACCTACAACACTGATCAGTGCAGCCAATCTGATTGGAACCCTAGGCTGCAAAGGTCAGCTGGCATGAAGCCTATTGCTATTATTTTCATCCAGTGGGTCGTTTTAAGTCCACGGTGTTACGATTGAGTTGGAATTGAGTTAGCGTTTGACAAGTCAGATTCACATTTCATATTCACATTTTTGCTATTGTCTGTCTGTTCTGATATTATGTTATTATTCAGAATGTGAATATGAATGTGAATCTAACTTGTCAAACGATAACTCAAGTCCAACTCAATCGTAACACCGTGGACTGAAATAACCCAGTGTTCATTCTACTATTGCTGATTGTTTGGCAGATGATCCTTGAAACAGGGATTAGCCGACGTTTTGTTTTTGTTTTTGAGATTGGGGACCGTGTGTAGCGCACAAGGGCTATACAGTCCGGTTCTGTGCAAGAGAGCCGGCACAGATCCGCTCCCCCTTTTATTTAGTCGCCTCTTACGACTCGCCCGGGGAGCTCTGGGCTGCAAGCCAGTTATTTGTTTCCCGGCCTGCAAGGGGCAGAGATTTGCCGAAGTTGAAGACATGATGAAAGGGTGTGCATGCACCCTTTCATAATAGGTGTAGCCTATTACAGATGTTGGGGTATTCATTTATTTACAGAGAGAACATGTTCCTTACATCTAGAAATGTTCGACATGCATGCATTAAATGTTCGACATGCATGCATAAAACGTTCGACATGCATGCATAAAATGTTTGACATGCATGCATAAAATGTTTGACATGCATGCATAAAATGTTCGACATGCATGCATCAAATGTTCGACGTGCATGTATAACGGTCAGTGGCAGTTACACGTATGCATGCGTGTCGGATGATTCCATGCGCTCCCAGCTTAAGTCAAGGCCTTAATTGATTTATAAATGTATTATCCACGGTAAAACTGTTTTTCAAAAACATGTTTTAGAATCTTGAACCGCAGAGAAAACGCTGCGCAGTGGACGCGCAAGACCAGTTTGATGCACAAATCTCAAGTACGACTTAATCCACTTTGCGATTCAAATAAACTAAATGTAATTTATAAGATCTTGTGTTATTGTTTCTGTTTCCAGGGGATGCGGCGCCGCCACATACTTCGCCGGTGTCCAAATCTATTGTTTTACCTTTAGAACGAAAAAAACTCCCACCAAAATCTGCCACTCCTCAACAATTGCAAACGCTTACAACCTTAAAACGTACGTAAAATTTGGTCAGATCTCAGGTAGTGAGCAGTGAAATAGGCTAGCCAATCTAAGTTATTAAATAGGCCATCATTAAACTCTGCTGATGTGCGCTAGGCCTATTTTGAAAAATGCTTCATTTATGTTCTCACGCTCAAGATGTTAACATGGTTCACGCACTTGTGGCCATGTTTTTGTGCTAGGCGCAAGCACGCATTTTAAAGTAAACTACTACCTTGTCGAAAGATGGCAACCCGTTGAGGCCTACACGTTGAGGCTTACATCTGCACAGTAAAATGGTGCTGTTGTTTTATTTTTTCACATTTATTGTTTCAGACACAGCACAACATAACAAATCCAAAAACAAAGTTCACATGCGAACCAACAAGGTTAAGCAAAAAGGGACTAAAGCCCGAGGAGGTAACACCTATGCCTAACCCTAAATTAAACATGCAGATTATCCAACGCTTATTGTCTGAGCCATAGCAACGCACCCTTATAAACAATTTCATGAACAACATATGACAATAATTACTGGCCAACTGTAGCTATGGCCAGTAACTATACATGTGTTATAAGTCATAAATAGAGAAATACTATCTCAAATGAACTGTAAACCATTGAATGAATCATGCCCAAAAAATCCCAAAGAGATGTTGTACGGCTGCAAGGATTTTATGGATAGATGGTAGTCGCATGGTAAATGAATTTTCATTGCATCAGTTTTTTTTGTGCCGCCCGTGTATCAGCACACGAAAACTCCCAGAATAATTGTATATACTTGATTTCACCAAATCAATGGTAAAAATCAACATAACAAGAAAAAATTTAGTAAAAAATGAATACACAAGGTGACACACTATACGCAGTGAGAATGAAGACAATGCATGTAACGAAAATCGTACCAGGCACGGTAATAGGTTAGCATTATATAGCACTGCGTTCACAGAAGGGTCTAGCATAGTAGATGCAGTGAAAAGCTAAACAGATCACAACATTTATACTAAGAATCGTCCCGCAAATACCATTAGGGACTTGGCCAATAACGAAGCGCCGCTTGAAAAATTGAAAAAGGTTAATAGTAGCCTGATCAACCTTGCACGCTGGATTAAGAACTGTTCCATATTTTGATTTTTGAGGATGCCAAGTTGGCATGCGGCTCAATGTGATAGTTATTTATCAAAGATACAAGTTCATCCGAATCCAGCAGGCAGTTCAGTTGAAAGGGCATAGAATCGGTAAGACATGTTACACCACTCCAAATAATTATTTTGAACTGTTCTAATGATCCACATGCGTAGTTAAAGTGCGTGCACACCTTTCCGTCGAAACTAAAGAAGTTTTGTCGTTAAAGACTAAAGTTCGTATAGATTACTAAAGAACTCGTCCAGCCGCCGACTGCTTGCAGTAACTTGTCTTGGCGCGCAGACCTGACGTCATGATCCTTAACGACAAATGCTGCACGCAGCATTCTTTTTTGTGTTTTGTTCAGAGATATGTGACGTCATAGTTGACCTATTAGTCTAATAATAGATACTAGATAGCGAGATGGGTTTTTCAGAATAAAGCATGCATGGCAGCTTGGAGAGTAACACGGAACTAACTCAAATTGTATGTATGTATATATGTATGTATGTATGTATGTATGTATGTATGTACGTATGTGTGTACGTATCTATGTATGCATTCCTTTTGAAAGCCTTGTATGTGCTATGTTAAGACATCGTTATGGATATTTTGACTTTCAGTATGTTAACAGTCCAGCTCACACGGTGTCACGTTAGCATTTTAAAGGCTCAAACATAATCTATATATTATAAGGTAAACCATTAAAAGGTACTAAAAGCTTACATCATCGACACAGTAAAGTGACGTTGTTTCATTGTCAGGCGTTGAAACACGTCCACAGACTTCGCGGTCCAAACCTTCTCTGTCAACTATAGATGTAAAAAGGCCAACCACCGCACCTCGACAATTGTCATCCTTCGAAACCTCAAAACGTATGTGAAATAAGCGAAGCAGAGAGCAGTAAAATACTTGAAAGAAATTTAAGGCCATTAACACAAGCCGATTGTGCTATGCTAAAACATTTAATGGATGTTCTGACTTTCTACTTGTTAACAGTGCACTCACATGGAGTCGCGTTTGCGTGTTAAAGGCTCAAACACAGCGTATATATTATCTTGTTGAAAGTTAGTTGGCTAACATGTAGCTTTGAGGGGCGTACCACTTGCACATAATATAGAAGCGTGTCTACTTGTATAAGCTTACATTTACATGTATATTGTCCCGCAATGCACAACGGACAACATAGGAAGCCAACGCAGTTTGGCGTGAATGTGGCACTGTTCCGTATGGAGTGCTGAACTTGTCATTTATGAGATCCGATCGGGGGAACGAACCTCATTAATAATCCTCGCTTGGGATTATGAACTTACTTTTCAATCGCAATTATATTGCATTTATTGTCTGAGCTATAGGCCTATGGCATTTCGTTATATCTTGAACAATTGAAATAATGTGGCCTATTAGTTAATTTACTTGCGTTTGGTGTCAGCGTATTTCTGATCTTCGAGAGATCATGTTTGTCTGCATCTGTATTACGCCGAGCAAAACTATTTTCAGTCGCAGCGGCCCGGGTGACACCGGTGACACCGGTGACACCGGCGGCAGATACAAAGAACATGAGACGGGCGGGAAGTTTCGACAAAAACGAAAGTTTTGAACAAAGGAAAGGCGAAGCAGTCCAACATTCTCCAGGCTTACATCGGTCGAAGAGCCAGAGTGAGATACGAGTGCAGTTTGAAATTACTAGAGCTGAAGGTAGGCTATCATGGTTGCTAATTTGCTTTGGACATAGTACGCCTAGGCATACTGTAGCAGCAGACATGGGCGCTCGCACATTGATGAAAGGAATGAAAGGGGATACACTTGCACCCCCCTGGAAAAGCAGCTGGCACTCCCTTGGAAAAGCGTCTGCACCCCCCTGTGCACCCCCTAACTTTGCTAGATTGATTTTCGAAGTGCGGTGGAGGCGGTCCCACGAGGGGGGCTTAGTAATTAGGACCTTTGTTACGGTCTGTCATAAACAGCAGGTAAGGCATTATAGGAGCGGTAGGCGAAAAAGTTTCTGTCAGCACTCCTCCCCCCGCTCAAGGCTCTTGATCCCCCTGGAGTGTAAAAGTGTCTTTTGCACCCTCCTAGATCAAATCTTGAGGGCAGCCATGCATACTGTGGCAGCAAAACATATACCATGTAAGTTGATCCTGAAGCCTTAAAGGCCGTATATTGGCAAGTGCGGTGTTATTCAATACGAGGCCCGCGGGCCAGATTCGGCCCCCCAAGGGCTTTCACGAGGCCCTGAAAGGTTGGCCCATAATATATAAATCTTGAAGTATTTTTTTTCATTAGATATTCATGCATGGATGTGTGGAGTGTCATTGAAGGACAAGTGTCGAAGCGGTATGTACATTATAACGGACATGGTGAAGAAGTGGAGACTGAGGTGGTTGGACATGTGGAACGCATGAATGAGGAAGATTAGGTATCCGCATACCGATATATTAAGGTGGAAGGGATCGGTGAAAAGGGGAGGAGGAAGACAACATGGAAGGAGGCGGTAGAGAGTGATATGAAGGAGCGAGGCATGAATAGAGAGATGGCAAAGCATCGCGAGTTCTGGGGGGTCTCATCGTGGGAAACGTCCAACCTGTAGCCTAGCACGGAAAAGTTGACGTAAAACTTAAATGATGATGATGATGATGAAATCAACCCAGCCTGCAAATATATTGATATAATCATAGCAAAATGTATCTAAAGTGCAGTTTGAATTTTACTTGATAGTGTGGTGCTTCCATATCATTTCCATTATATATTTATTTGAAAGCACGGCGGTATTCTCAATAAAGACTTAGCCTACATTCAAGTGTATAAGCCGAGACTGTATATGGCGCAAAGCTTTGTATGTTTTAGTTTTTATCATATTCTAAGTATTGTCTGCTGCATATATTCAGGAGATTTCGATCAACCAACAGCTGAGCAGTTCATCAGCCAGTCAAGGGTTCTCGGTGTCATAGATTGTTCTGAAAAGGTTCAGGGAATCGCACAGCTTCATCGAGAGCTCTTTATCATTCTATCCAGCAGCAACCGTGTAGCGGTCTACGACATAGAAAATTTTAGGTACAGCGATGAAGAACAGCGTTTCGTGGTAGTTCCTAGTTTGAGAGAGCCACGAAGTATCGTGGCGTGTGAGCAAAACAACTGCCTCTATATCAGTGACGCTATGTCACGATGCATCCACCGAGTGAGAATGTTAAGAAGACCTTCATTTGATCATTGGACATTGAACGCTGATCCGCGTGGTGTGTCACTCACAAGAGCCTCCAATCTGCTCGTCACTTTCCCTAGTATCATCAAAGAATTCGCAACAGATGGCTCCATCGTCAGATCTATCAGACTTGATGCCAGCATAGACTCCCCCGAGCATTCCATCCAGCTTTCCAGTGGTCAGTTTGTTGTTTGTCACCAGGGCAGAGCACAGCACCGCGTCTGTGTAGTGGACGCAGATGGACACATTGTCCACTCGTACGGCGGTCCGCCAGGCCCGTCCACTGGTCAGTTAAATGCGCCATTCGGCCTAGCCGTGGATGCACACGACTACGTGTTGGTAGCTGATCACCTCAACGACAGAGTCCAGGTGTTGAGTCCGACGCTTTGTTACGTTGGTGACGTCACTACACTCCGACATCGACTGAGCGATCCGTTTGCGCTGCATCTCGATGAACTCAACGGTCGTCTGTATGTGGGACAATTGTCTACAACCGCCTCTCTGGTTGTCCTCCATTTGTGAAGGCTAAACCATCGCTTTACATTTCAGCCTTTTGTCATTTAACCATACTTATTTATTTATTACTTATAAACTTTGTGTCCTACGTGGAAATCAGCAGTTCTTGATTATAACACAAAAAAGTTAAGAACTTTGTTTTGGATGCTTTCTTGAATAATTGTAGGATCGTGGTCAGAAAGTCGTGGTAAACCGTATGCTGGCTCGACAACAAATGAGTTTCTCAGTTAAACAAATGTGGAGAAGCTCCAAAAACATGTGTGAACGACTTTTGCAGAGCATGAAAACTTAGCCTGTCAGAGCATGAAAGCCAAAAATTTATCCACGCTGAGTTCGGTTTAGTCCTCAGGAAAGCGGCGTAGCGTTACGCCTCCTTCTCATAAAACAAGCGTCATCTTACGCCTAGGCCTTTGAAAATAGGCGTATCCTGCAAAGGCGATGAGATCTCTCGACGAGGGGGGGGGGTTGTTCAATGTAGCTTACTCAGTTTTAGGAGCAGCCCTACGCCTATCACTTTAAAATTTGACGTATAGTTTTTAAAAAGTAGTTTTAGGCGTTCTACGCCTCCTAAACTTTATCCTGAATCCATGTGTTCCCATAAAAGTTTACTCCACCGGTATCGTTTGAACATCGTTATAATCTACTACTGGTTGCTCTTTCTCTCAAGAATAAATTTAGACTTGACTTGGCTCAGAAACCATCTCAGATTCCGACTTGGTGACAGACAGCCTGCTCCCGTGTTCGCCGCTGTCTCTCTTGTGTCGTGACGTGAGCGCCGATAGCTTCGAGCGCATCCAAGCCATGCGGCCGCCTTCTCTGCCTCCCTGCACTCTGCGCCTTCCGCTCGCGTCAATAGGCTCCGGTGCCGTGTGCACCGGATCTGTATACAAGCAATCAATAAGTTTACCGTCAATAATTTTACTCCATATTACTCTGCAATAATGTTTTCTGTGATTTCCTCAAGTTTAAAAATATGCACCAAAGCAACAATAAAACAAATCATTTCTATGCGCGCTCCTTCTGTATATGCTATAGCCCTATAAAACCACCGCAACTAACATTTTAAGGTGCGCTGGTTCCTAAAGCGGGAACTAGCTTTTTTGTTAAATCTAACGAAATTGGTTAGGGCCGGATTTTCCAACACAGATTTAACGGTGGTTCAGGATTTAGCCCACCTTTTTGCATAGGCTAAATCCTGAACCACCATTAAATCCGTGTTGGAAAAGCCGGCCCTTAATATGTGTCTAAAAGTTATCTGACATCTAGTTATTTGATTGAACCTTCTTGGTTCAATTATTCTTATTAAAATCGCATGATAGCGTGAATTAACATAAGCATAACGCAGGGTTAGGCATATTTCAAATTTAGCAAAAATGCTGTAAAAAGTAAATTGTATACAGGAAAAAAATTAATATTGTAACAACAGACATCTTAAGTTTGTTGTTCCCATATATTGCACTAAAAGAGTCCGATATCGCTAAGATGTTAGCAGCTTGGCACAAAAATTCCCTTCTCGGAAAACTGCATCCCTTAAATGCATCGAGTTTCGTAGCGTATTTAGTAAAGAACAAAAAATAGATTGCACATTAGTACAATAGAAACATGAACACCCACGTGATTGTGTGGAGTGTATGGAAGAGCGTGGGCTCACATCCTGTTCACAGGATCGAGCCATTACTCTAGAGTCCTTCCCTGTCGAAGACTTCACACATGAGGCGCGATGAAGACGTGGAGTGAGAACGTCATACACTCGTGTTGTCACGTCATCGTGACCAGGGGGGGGGGGGAACTAGACCACGCCATGCCTGCATGGTCTAGTGGTATATCACTGGACTGCCGTGCTAGAGGTTCGGG
>JAQIWG010004975.1:0-15205 GCA_034695025.1 Chamaedrilus cognettii | reverse complement strand
TAGTTGTTCATTTACTCTTTACATTTTAATACTTCATAATGTTGAAAATTTATACCCCCCCCAACCTGAAATCCTGGCTACGCCCCTGTGTAGGACAGCCTTAGATTCTCTGAGGATGCGACGCATAGCAGGAGTTGACTGCTGTGTTTTGAATGCTTTATTCAGTAATTGTGCATTTTCACAATCAGTCGGAGACAGTGGTTTTAAATTGGCTTAAGATTGTGCGCTGCTGTTATTTTGGACAATTGGAGTCTAAATTTAAATCCAGAAATTTTATTATTTCTTAGTTATTAGATTTTTTTATGTCTTTTGCCAATTTGTGAACGTATGATTCTAGACCTACTTTAAGTTAGAAACGAAGTGACTTATATAATAGCTTACTAATAGTTAACTAACTTAACTTCATAGTTTTTAATTATATGTTTTATTAAATTGATGTCCAGTGTTGTGAAGCTGATCGCGCAATTTTGAATTTCTGAAATTGTTCTGTCTCAGCATACAATGATGATGAAGCCAACCAATTCAATTTTAAAGATTCAGAAAACTCTTCCTACAAATAGTTTTTGCGGCTCAATGTTAATTTTAGGAGTATTTTGTACATACTGAGTTGAAAACTACCGGTGTTGTACGATTGCACTGATATAGTGTTTTTTGTCACTTGGGTTTGCTGTTGCCGTATTCAGTATTATTTTAAAAAATCTATAACCAATCTGTTATTAAGCACAGGGAGGTTGAGAGAAATTGATGAGTTAGCAGGCATTTTCAAGTTTGGAATTTATAATTTGTGCTCAGTTATCGTCAACTTTTACAAGTATTACAGTATAAACCGTATGCTATCAGAAACAATTTATCTTCAAATTTGACAAATATATTAATATGTCTCCTTGGAAATATGTGACGATTTATTTATAAATCTTACAATTTTGTGATCATTGAAAAAATCATGATATTATAGTTATGTGTAACATTGTGGCTGGCGCCTCATGTGCAATTTGCCCATCCAGTACATTTAGGCTGTAGGCTATTGGTCAACAATGTTTATAACTCGGTGTGCGGACAGTGTCGTGAGCTTATTGCAAAGCTAGCCCTCATTACAATTGTATTGACATATTAGTATCGTACAGAACTACAGATAGCATAGCAGGTATGCTGGAACCATTTTCTGTGTGATATAAATCAAGTAGGCCTATCTACTAGTACGTTGTATCGTGGACATAAGCTTATCAGCAAAAGACGATGCATCATTGTTGCATAGCATTGTTCTATTTGGATTTTTATTAGGGATGAGTTGAGACGATTTTGTTAGTAAGTGGTTTTAAATTGATCTTATAAGTTGCTCTTATTGTTACAAATTTAAGAAAAGTGTCATAATTTACTCAAGTTTGAAATTTTGATCTGTTTTGTTGCTTTTGCTTTATGGCTTGAATAATGCAACAACTGCTACTACACTACAGTAGGCCTACTGTGACAGTTTGCTAATTTAGGATAACTCCCAAGTTTTTTTTCAGGCTACAGGTACCTAAACCGCTTTCTGCATCAAGAGACATGTTGTCGCTGCTTGTACAGTGAATTGTACCATAGAAAGTGTAAATAAATGTTGGAAATTATTGTTCATCTATATGTTAGGCTTGTTGAAAGTTTTAATTTGTATCTTTGCTTTTCAGTCGTTGGGATCTTGATAAACCCAAGTCTGTTTTATATCTTAAAGTGTTTAATGTTAAGAGTGTTAGGTATAAGGTTTATTACTATTTTTTATCACTGCAGGTTTATCACTATTGCCCAGTGATTAGAATATATCACTGGGCAGTTTTGATTTCCTTGTGCGGCAAAGAAATACCTTCATGTTTTTTGTAAACTGTTAGTTTACATCCACCTTATTCATTTCAACATATTGCTCCATTCCAATAATGAGGGTTCACATTTTTAAACAGTGCCGTCAATGATTAGAAAATTTGTTAGATTTTAATGGCGAATGTGAAATATTTGTAATCTTAAAATTCTAAAAAATAAGTCTGTCCTAAATACTAAAATTAAAATGCCTTGCAAGCAGGGAGAGCAAAGTAAAATTTTCGGAAATTTTTGAAAACTATGTTAGTAACTATTTTAAGAGCTTGTTGAAGGCACGTGACCTTTTTACAAAACAAAGAGATTAGTTGGTTTTAGTTAGTTAGTTTAGTAAGAATCCCTCAAACATATCAAATACTCCCACCCTCACCCACGGAATGTGTGAGGGGACCATCATTTTAAAAGTAAATAAGCACCGTTAGGAATGACCCTAAAATACAGTAAAACATGAATTTTTTCTGCATGTTATTTTGGCAGTTTTGCCTCTCAGAAATTTCTCTGCACTTAATTTTCGCATTTTTGAGGACTGCTCATTATAATATGGCTTTATTGTAGCTTTATTTTTGCTGCATGTAATTTTGACGAATTTGTCCAATTCGCAAAATTCACAAAAATAAAGTGCATGCGAAAATTTTATGTTTTACAGTGGACACTGTTAAAAACCTTATGAATGAAAAATGGACAGCTAAGAAAAGCCTTGAAAAATATAGAATCAAATTTATTAATTCTTTTTTGAAGATTAATCCGCATTTTTGATAGTATGTTTGTGCAGAACACCTACCATTTTGCAACCCATTAGTTTTTGAGATAAAGTTCTGTCTCTATCTCTCGCCTCACCATTCCTGTAGGGCGTAGGCTTTCTAGCGAATCAATTTGGCATAGGTTAGATTGACAATTGACAATCGCAAACACGTCCTAAAACTCTTAATTAAATCGTGAATTAGACTCAGTAGCTAAACCTATTGACCCTACCTTCACATCAAAACGACAACCTACAAAAGTGACATCTTAAGAGAAAATAGAATAACTACGTCAACGTAGAAAAAGTCAGTAATTATAAAGATGGGGCATGTAATCTCATAATTAAGGCCACATTTCTGCACTTCTGCTTAATTATTGGGTTTGAAACCGTTCAGAATGCCAAGAACCTCCTGCTACATTACAGTACTGCTAAATTAGAGTACTACAAATAACAGACAAATTTGTTGAGATTCAAAGACTTTAAACCAAGATTAACAAGAATTCTTTGAAAAGGTTTGAATTGAGGTGAATGGTCAAAATCATGACATATTCGTAAAAAGAGCTCTAAAGTAAAATGGTAATGCAATATGGCATACTAATGAAGATAGTCAGTTCAGTTTAGCCCTGACAAAATTGGGAGTAGCGTTACACCTGCTGCTTGTAAAACAGGAGTAGTGCACTCGTATGAGTTTAAAAAAAGTAGTAGGCTTAGAGTTGGCCTACTCCACCATCGTCCGCTTTTTACAAGGAATGCTGTCCTACCCATTTCTAAATCCGAGTAGAGTTCTAAAAAACGTCGTTTTTGGAGTACTACTCCTGCTAAACTTATCTCTGCCAATGCAAAAGATTGTGCAATTCACCAGCGATGCGAAGCGTGACCAATGAGATGCAAGACTGCATTTCGTTTTTGGAATTCTTTTAAAACATTTTCTAACGTTATACACTGCGAGTAAAAACAAACATGACAGCGAAGTAAACACTCGACTATAACTCAGTCACATGTGAACCAATTTTTGAAATTTTTAATTGATATACGGCCAACTAAATTTGCAACAAAATGTAGATTTTGTTTTTCCACTCTAATTATGTAGTCGCAGTACACTGAGAAAAATGACAAAGGAAAGTAGCCAATTTCCTGGCATAAAAGACAAAATTAACATTTAAAAAGAATTACGCGTATCACTGAAATTTCTTATCAGATGTTCAGAATGTCAGGCTTTCACTCACACACCAATCCAATATCCGTTGGCAATAGCATTGTTGAAGAAAAACCAGATTGCAGCTGAAGGTCTGCTACGCTCATGAACAGTGTTCAGTCAGTGAACCTAATGGTGTCAGTAAGTGTGTCGGAGTTGGGCTATATCGACCTCATATTTGTTGCTCCTGGAGACAAGCTCAATTAAACTTATCACTGAGATTGTTCCTCTGTCTCGGCAACTGTCCCCAGTCATGCTGTCCCCGGTTATTTGATCATATGAAATATCCTTTATCATTACATGAAATTAACATTTTGATTTTTCAACTTCCTCTGAGAACTGCGACAACATGATTCTAAATGGTGTTTTAAAAAACATTATATGCATTTTATTTCAAATGTAGTTGGCTTTTTAGCAGACAAAAATAGATGAAAAAAGGTTAACTTTTGACCGAGTCCTAGTCAATTATGTGCTGCCATGTTTGCTTTTTACTTCCGGTGTAGCCTACATCATTGTCTTTGTTATGAATTTACTCAACTTGGAACAGCTCTACATTTTGCACTGTCCAACAGATGCCAATAAAATGAATAAAATAAATAATGATAATGTATCTGCAATGTCGATTCATTATGGTTCAGTTTAAAATTAGAACATTTTGCTTTTTAAACGTTGATAGAGCAGATTTAACGCACCGTACTTTTCTCAGAAGTAGGTTGTGCAAAAGCAAAAGATAATGAATGCACAGATATAAAACCATAAGAGAGAAAAACACAAGACCTTTTCAAAAACTGTACCTTTTTGGCGCCATCATGTATATTCACTAGACAATTGTGGTCACTATTTTTAGTATAAATCGTCAGCTCAGGATGTTTTATCCAAGCCCTTGTTAGAAGTCTCGTTCGTATCCTTCAACTGTCCTGAGGATCTATCGGCAGTGCTTCCATCCACCGACGATCCAACCCTTGCAGGCTCCACAGCCAATCCTGACGATCCACCCCCAGCAGCAGCCAATCCCGTCGGATCCTTGGCATCGCCGCCCACGACGCAGTTGTCTAGGGACAGCGCCGAGTCGCGCGCCTCGTCTGGGGAGAGCACCGCGTCCAGCTGCTGGCTGAGATCAGAGTCGTGCGACGCCTCGTCGTCGACGCGGTGCTTCCACTGGTAGTCCTTGCGCGCGGCGGTCAGCAGCACGTTGACCAGTGAGCCAGACTGGTCCCGTGCGCGCGGCAGCACAGGCGGCCACGGGTTGTCTGTGCGGCGAGAACACACACATGTGAGGAAAGACACATAGTGAGACACACACACACAATGAGAGACACATGGAATGAAACACACGATGGGCTAACCAGATTAAAAGTGAAGTAGCGACATAGCACAGCTTAAATACTACCACGGACATGATCTCAGATATATTAAATTGTTCATGCAACTGACTATTGACTGCTACTGACAAAAAACACATGAAACAGGGGGGAATCTCAATTACAGCACGGCACACACACAAATAGTGACTAAGGGGCGGTAGATTAATGAGACAACCCATGCCATATTGATGCACACAGCATGGGCTTTCCACCATCCTGAGAGACCTTTTAGTTTACGGTACCAATTTCTTGCCACCCTTGCAGGATCATTGTCAACTTGCCATTTCTAGTTAATCTGTCAGGATCATTGCCATTTCCCAACCAGCCACTTCCTTGCCAACCTACCAGGATCATTGCCAAACTGCCACTTTCTTACCAACATGCCAGGATAATTGCCAACCTTCCTTGCAACCTGCCAGGATCTTTATCAACCTGCCACTTCCTTGCCAAACTGCAACGATCCTTATCAACTCGTCAGATTCTTTCCAACAGGCTACATATGCGAGTATCACTCACCCTTAAGCTCGAGTATCCCCATGCCAATGCCCTTGCCGGGGTAGACGGTCGGCAAGCGATGGAACTGCGTCACGCATGAGTCGTGCTCAGCGTAGCGCGGACACAGGACCTTGAACAACTTGTGGATAAGGTCCTTCTCCTGACAACAACACAACTGAGCTGTGGATGAGGTCCTTCTCCTAACAACATCAACACAACTGAACTGTGGATGTGGTTCTTCTAGCAACAACAACACAACTGAGCTGTGGATGTGGTCCTTCCAACAACCGCAACACAACTGAGTTGTGGATGTGGTCCTTCTAGCAACACCAACCCAACTGAGCTGTGGATCAGTGGATGAGGTCCTTCTAGCAACAACACAACTGAGCTGTGGATGAGGTCCTTCTAGCAACAACACAACTGAGCTGTGGATGTGGTCCGGTCCCTCTGCTAACAACAACACGACAACAAGACAACAAAGCAGTGGATCACGTCCTTCTCCTAATAACAACTCTTGTTGTTGAGTTGTCGATGAGGTCCATTAACTCATCACTATTCATTCGCCCATCACTGCATACATTCATTCTAGCCTCTCACCGCATTCAACAGTACACAACATCGGCTACAGCTCAGACAAGAACCGTTCACTGTATTAATCTAGCTCAGACATGCACAATCTATAAATAATATTGCAAGCTGACAAGATAAAACAAGCCTAACGTTTAAAAGCATTGTATCTAACTCAATTACATTCAGTGATAAACCATCATTAAACTACATACTGTACTACTAAAACATAAAAAGCAATATGATGCACTAACTTTTTTAAAGCCACATTTTATATTTATATATTTAACAATTGAAAAATGACATTTGTATAAATTATACCCAATAAAAAATGTCCAATATCTATCGTCACAAATCTTGCAATCTCGACCTAAGCAGATGTCGTTAACTAAACGGTTACGGCATGCAGGCAGATGGACTAACAAGAAGCCAGTAGTCGGCGAGCTCCATGGTTGGCTTGTGCTTGTCACCGTGCTTCTGAGCTTCTTGTATCAACTGCAACACAAGCAATGTACATACAGGCCTATCATAATGCACATCCGACGTACGGTACGGTAATTTGTTCGTTTTTCCCAACAAAATTCTCAATTTCTCATTGCACTGATGACAATTATTCAGTTCAGGTAGTGGACGGGACGAGGGGGAAGGCCAGTGGACGAGGCATGGGGAAAGGGCAGTGGACTGGACGTGGGGGAAGGGCAGTGGACGGGAAGCGGGCGAAGGGCAGTGGACGGGAAGCGGGGGAAGGGCAGTGGACGGGAAGTGGGGGAAGGGCAGTGGACGGGACGTGGGGGAAGGGCAGTGGACGGGACGTGGGGGAAGGGCAGTGGACAGGAAGTGGTGGAAGGGCAATAGACGGGACATGGGGAAGAGCAGTGGGCGGGACGTGGGGGAAAAGCAAACTGCGCACAATTTGGATGAAAAAGCTAGAACCTATTGGACTAATGCGACAAGCAACCTGGATTGTCAAAAATGAAAGTCATCTTCAACACTGTAAATCTACCTTAGGACGCTCAGGTCAACATGATCACATAATAGAAAAGATTTACTACAAGGTATTCACTGCAACATCAAATTTTTAAGTTCAACGTTTTAATGCTCGACTGAAATTAATTAACCGATTAAACAATAAATAATCAATGTCCATCTTGCGAAAAAGGGCCAGAAGAAAGATCTGCATTGAAGAACAGGTCACCACCAGTATTTGTTCCACAGCAATAGACTCAGCTAGATTGCTGCGGCACAGCTGCCCATTTTATCGATGGACATTAAAGAACGTCAAAACAAAACTAAACGAACAAAAATCATAAATCTCAGGATATAACCAAATTATTTTAAATATTTGGATAAATTTGAGTCATAAAATACGCACTCAGAACAGTAACAAACCCGTTCAGCGTAACCCCGTGATTCGTCCAAGTAATGCGCCATGCCCTCGATGCGCTCGTGCCGGACGAGCGCCGTGACGAGCTTGCGCATCTTGTTGATGCGCCCCTGCGGCCCGCTGCAATCACCCTCCGCCTTCGGCAGGTTCCGTTGCCGATTCCGAAAGACAATCCGCAGCATTGCAAGTTTGACGAAGTAATTGGTCTATTTCGACTGTCAAACTTTCTCAGAAATTAGGCTAAAACCTAAAAGCAATAACATTGATCTAAGTCATCCTCTAATATCGCTCGAGTGCTTGCGCAGGGTTAAAGTGCCCGCACACCTTTCGGTCAAAACGAAGGTAGTTTGCCGTGGCGTTCGTTTAAACTAATAGGCTCGGGACCGCTAGCTATGCGCGCATTCAGTCAAACGAACGCCAGCCGCCGTCGTTAACGTCACTGTGACCTTGAGAAAAATAATGCTGCATGCAGCATTCGTCGTTAAGGATCATGACGTCAGGTCTGCGCGCCGAGACAGACGACTGCAGCAGTTAGCGGCTCGACGAGTTCTCTGCGGGCTATTGTTCTTAACAACAAAACTTCCTTCGTTTCGACGGAAGGGTGTGCAGGCACTATTACCACTATTGTTAAACGGTTAGCAATGCATAACGATAATCGAAGGGCCCTTCGGAATAAGGATCCTAGTCGACTTAGCCCCTTTTAATTTCTTTTAAATTTGTTATTACTGTGACCTCCTCTACTATAATGGGGTAAATTTGAAATGAATAAAATACAAGGTAGCTCTAATATCATCTGAGAAAGGGCACCACGGTAGTTGTAAATAGAACCACTATGCCCCCCAAAAAAGCACATTCCAAAAGAAATAAGGAAAAAACGCACACATTTCCAAAAAATATGCACATGTAAAATTATATACACATGTAAAATCAGTTTGCAGTAATTTTTATGAGACAAATTGGACCAAAGAGTAGGGTGGGTCATGCTGAAAAAAAAATCTTTCTCCGCAATCAGCCAAAAAGCAATGTTAAATTTGCTTCTTTTTGCCATCACTTCCTCTTTTTCTTAAATATTTAGCCTATTTAACCATTTTTGGCTAATTCTTAATCATTTACAATTTCACCTGTTTTCATACACTCGCCAATAATTAGGCCCTAAACAATTGTTTAGAGCCTAATTATTGGCGAGGGTATGAAAACATAATTAGGAGAAGTGTGCTCAAAAGGACATAGCCTATCTAACATCCCTCATCGATGTGAGGCACTTACAAAGAGCTATAGTCATGAATTTTGGTAGGGCTATTGAGTTCATAGAGTAGTACGACATCAAAAGGTTTTCCATATGTCATGGAGGGTCTAGAGAAATTTTAGAAAAAAGTGTGTACTATGTCATTTAAACCCGCAGTGTGCGGGTTAAAATAACAAAAAGATCAAAATGGTGTTTTTGGTATTCCGTTTTTCCCACACTAAGAAAGCTGAATTACAACGAGCAGTTGGGCTCGAATTACGCATGATATCATACTATGAACGAAACGTTATCATCGGCAACTCGCTCTTCACTGGGGTATCGTCACTATGATTAAGCAGACATGTCTCAAACATATGTCATGGAGGCGGCTCTCCGTCCTCGGCATCTAGGAAATGATCCATGTTTTGGTCTCCGCGCTCTGCACAGGCACTGCAGCGCGTCAGGATAAACGAGAACTTGAGCCCACTTTTCCAGTTAGCTCAACGGTGCGTCAGGGCCGCCGCATCCTGGAGCCGTAGTCACTATAGTCGCGACTGCCTAGCTCGAGCGAGTTTTGAGGTGGCTGCAGCTAAATCGCCAATGCCATGCATATGTTTTTGGATGGCGCGACCTCAAACCTCGCTCCAGCTAGGCAGTCGCGGATATGGTGACTACGGCCCCTGGCCTCAACCTCTTCAACACGTGGATGGACTGAGCTCTAGAACGCACAATAAACAGGCAACGAATAGCGACAAGAAGTCATGCACAGACATCAATTTTACAGACGATGTCGCGTTGCTTGCCGCACTAGTAGCCCGACTGCACTCAACCCTCGCCATCAGTTCTTTGCCTAAGAGTTGTCGCCTATGGCCTGCAAGTCAACTGTAGGAGCCCAAGATCAACATGAGAAAGAAATCTCTGATCGCCTCGACGGCTTTGCGGCCCCGGTGTGGTTCTAATTTCATTAACTTTCTCATACTCGTCCAGCTCCAACTGTCCAACAAAGTGACAACTGTAAATTTGTCCTATGAGCTGCAGTGCCCGGTACGATCTCGGGCTGTGCAACTTTGAAGTGCCTCACCACCCATCGGAACAATTTTAATACCTTAGACTGCGTCACACCTTGATGCTAGATCAACCCCGATTTAGAGTTTTCCAACCTGTCCCTCAGACTGTTCCACAACCTCACACGGTCCTATTCTCGTCACTCATTCTTTCGGGACCTCGATCGGACTGTCCCTCCGTCATCTGCGGCGGTTGCACATCTAATTCTCTAACGTCTGAGTTCAATCATCTCTAATTTCAAACGGTTCAGTGACACATGCTCCAAATATGGTATGGTATACAAACTGGCAGGGGGACATATATCAGAAATCACCACCCGGAATAATTTTTTTCGGACTTTGGGAAGTTTAAAAGGTTGTTGTAGGCATATTCACGCGTGGAACGTCATAATTCACCCACGAGTGAATATTTGTGTAAATTAGGATCCGCAAAATGCAAGTGGGGGCCCAATAGCCAGAGTTCCAAACTCCCAGCGCCTGGAGCCCGAAGTTATTCTACACCAATCGTAATTCATAGTCATGTCCTGATTCGACCTACATGTACGCATATGACATATTTTCCATATTTGTGGTCAAAACGACATACACGATCGCTGTACATGTATTTCATTTTGAGCGCAGTGCATGCATGTCATATTTTGCCCGAAATGGGTGTACCTGCGCTATCACTGTCGCCTGATAAAGCTACAGACAGAAACTCGCCTTTGAGCGTTTCCACTCTATTCATGGTATAACTAACCAGTGATATGAAATCATTGCATATTTTTACCGTCCCAACCAGCCGCACTACCGAATTGTTCGTGATTTCAAGTAATTAGATCAAAGGTCATCCGATCTTTTGAAAAATTCTCACATACTCAAAAGGGATACAATCTACTTGCAATTTCGTGTGGACTAGTCACGTGGGCTACCGGAACCAAGGAGCTCTTCATATTTAGCTGATAATGTGATGGGAGCCTCTGAACCCACCGTTTTTCATTTTACCTTACTATGTCACTTTGAGCACACTTCCCCTACGCCATATTGGAAAGGGGTAGGTGTAGAGCTACGTTGTACGCCTAAGAATGACTGAACGAGGAGTAGGGCTATGCGTTTTTTATATGCGGTGGCGTAGCGGGTTTGCTGCGTAAGATAGTTAAGAAAGTTTGTGGCTATCTTCTGGTCAAGTTAGATTACTGGATTACGGAAGGGCTCCATAGTTATAGCAGGCCACAGCCATATACTATAAAATAGACAATGACTGGTAGAAATGGGTCACAAAATTTCTGTAAGCACCCGCCCCCCCCCCACCCCCCGTCGAGAGCTCTGATCGGCAGTGAAAATTAGTGACCGATACGCCTATATACATGCACATGTAGTTACATTTGTTTTCAAAGGCTTAGGCGTAAGACAACACCTATTTAATAAGAAGGAAGTGTAGCGCTACACCGGTTTCATGAGGCGTAAACCGAACTCTAGCGATAGGCCTATAGGGGCCGAATTTTGTCTAGTTTTCTCATTTTCAAGTGTGCAACTGCTCGATTTGCGAGCAAACGAGAGTCTGATGACTCTGATCGAGCAATCGGCGAGCAGTTGCAAAATCGAGCAATTTTCTAGGAATTCAGCAATTCAGGAGAAAATCCAGTATGAATTAGTTGAAAAACTAAAATGATTATTAAGATTGGCGGCAGAAATGTTTATAAATTGTGAAGAATGGGAAAAAATATGAGTTGAGCGTCGCTTGAGGGTAGTAAATTTAGTTACTGAGGAAAAAGTGACTGTCAGCGAAAAAGTGACCCATTATCCCCCGCTCGTAAGTTCACTTTTGAAGTGAAAACGCAGTTTCAGAGCAAAAAGTGCACTAATATATGAGACAGTGACACATGATTATTCATGGAGCAATATCGATGTATATGTATATCGAGCAATTTTATAATATGCGTCGAGTAAAACTGTTGATGTCAAGTGAGAACACTGAATTTACGGGCGTCACCGGCCATGGCACAGCTTAGTTTATTAATCAAAATAATTATAATTTACACGTCGACGCATTATGTACTTCCACCGCGGTCACTCGCTGTCAAAAGTCCGCCTGATCGCCCCCCCTGCCCCCGCCTGCGCGCTCAGTTCGTACTGGTCGCAGTGGGCGGGGTTCCTGGCGCCCGCCCTGAGCGGGGAGGGCCCCGCCGCTCCGCCCGCCCCCGCCTCGCCCTGGGCCGGGGCGTGCATCCCCGCGCGACGTGCTGCGGCGCGCGCCGCCGCATACTGACAGCACTCGGTCGCGTTGACGTCACAGTGCGCCTGGCAGCTCGCAAGACGCAGCGTGCCATTGGCAAGAGTCGTCATGGCAATGGTCGAACCCCCCGCCTGGACCCCCCCACAGGGCGAGTTAAGGGGGCGCCCCCCGGCTAGGGCGCAGACGTGGTGACCCCCGCCCCCCGACGGGGGCTCCACGATCCCGTAAGGGGACGCGTGCAGCGCGTAGTCGCACGACCCCCGGGCTACCAGAGTGGGGGCTCTGGGGCCCCCCGGCGCGTTCACGACGCGGCACAAGGTGGCGGACTTGTCGGGTGAGTAGGAGGTCATCTCGTTGTAGGCCGTGTCGTGGGAGGGGGAGTCGTCCTCGGACCCGGCGTACTGGCGGGTCCACGGGCCGGGGGGCTTGCACGCGGGGCCCGTCAGGGGGGGCGGGTACCGCGTGTCGAGCAGCCGCCGTCTGTACACAACGAGGCTATACTCAGTGGCATGTCCCAGGGCTGGTGTTGTCATGCCGCGGGACGCTGTCCCACCAGGCGCTAAAATTTCTGACAGCGTCCCGCCAAGGGCAGCTTAAGTGTGAATGCCGTAGACGTGAAACCACGGTTTTTGGGCCGCTGAATGAGAAATGAGGGCCTCTCTGACACAAAAAACCAAAATAGCCGGACGCTATTTTGGTTGCCCTGCAGTGCTGTAGCCTGCACGGCACTGGACCGGCCCATACCGTGATGGGAGCAGGGGGGTCAGTGCAGCCCCTGCTGGGGGCCTCTTCCCCCTTAATTGAACATAGGTCTATGCTGTCTTTCCCTTGCTGTTAATTGAAACTAAGCTTAAGCCCCCCCCCCCTGCTTTGAAAATAAAACATTTTCCCCCTCCCGCTCTTTAGAAATAAAGCTCCTCTGCTTGCCCTCGAATAAGCGAGAAAGATCAAATAATGAATAAGGAGTGTTACGAATGGCTTCAAAAGTTTCTGTCAGCATCCCCTCCTCCGCCCTTCCCGGTCATGAATTCTGGAGTGGATGGGAAAAAGTGCGCGCAAGGACGCAAAGATGTCAGTCCCCTGCTAAAATTTCTGCTCCCCGGTCCCACCCCTCCCCCTCCCCCGCTGACTGAGAATGGTCACGCTACGGGGCTGCTCAGTGGCGGTTCTTGGGGAGGGTCTTGGATTCTAAGCCCCCCAAGACCCTCTCCCAAAAACTCTGTTGAGGTTTTAAGCCCCCCACTTTGATTTAGCAAAGCCCACACAAGTTAGAAATTGATATAAAAAGTTTTGGTTTCGGGGTTTCAAGCCTCACCTGTTTTGGCTTTCAAGATTTAGGTTTTAAATGTTTCCATTATTTATGTTTCCATAATTTGGTTGTGGAAGTATCTGAAACGCGAGCTTGAGTGTGAAGAATGGAGCCACCATAGGTAAAAAAAATTCTGTTAGTCCCCCCCCCCCGCTCGCGAGTTTTTCATGCAGTTTTGCATGTAAGTCGGGAATTCACAGGATTATGGGGGAAGCCGTCGATGCTTAAGCCTAGAAAGCGCTAATTATACACCGCGGCTCAAAAGTAACGGACCCAACGAATTTCTTGAATAACTCCCGCATACAATGAGCCAAGTCCATTAAATTGTCATTATACTAACTTGGATTATTGCTACATATTTCTGCCAATTTTAGTTGAATTTCAAGGAACGGTTAAAAAGATATGAGAGGTCAAAGTTGCCCTACAAAAAGTCAAACTAGCTGGGAACTGCCTAATTGCCGTTTGCACCCTTTGTGCAAGCCAATAATTGTTCACGCTGCTTTGCTTATCTTTGTGATACGCTGCTTTGCTTATCTTTGTGATAAGTACAAAATGTTCACATGTCCAAATTTTTGGTTATTCTATGCTTCAGGTGCTGAACGATGATTTTTTTCCGACGCGTTTTCGTAACAAGCACCGTGCTGCTAAATTGTGATAATGATAAAATTGTGACAGCGCGCCACTTTGACGCCCAGCGCGTTTTGTCATTCTTCTTTTATACTGCGCTGTTCGATCGTTTCACGTGCATGTAGGAATAAAAATAATGTTGTTGAAGCATGAAGTGTACATTCATGGATTGCGAACAATTATTCAATAGGAATATAAAAGAGATCGTTATCACCAAATTGTTGATGCAAATAGTAGTAAATCAGTTTCCCAGCTTGGCTGAGGCGTTCTTTGTAGGTCCACTTTTATTGCTCGTATCTTCTTAACCGCTCCATGAAATTCAACGATAATTGACAGAAATATGAAGCAACGATCCAAGTTAATGTAGTAAAGATTTCATTGTCAATGCTAATTGTTTTCTGTAGTCATTCAAAAAATTCGTTGGGTCCATTACTTTTGAGCCACGGTATTTCACGTCCAACCTGTGTGCAATTGTACATCAATCATCATCGCGTCTCATTCGCCAGTTGGCGTGATCCATGTCTAAATGATAGCCAACTAAATTCACACGTTCGTTTAAAAGCTCTGCAGTCTTCTATACATTCTGTCTTGTGGAAAGAAGGTACAGTGGGCGGTGGTCAAGCGGAGATTCTTGTAGATTGTATGATGGATTCTGCACCAGGTGCATATACATGTACATAATTACTAATTATGTAATTATTTATAATTTCCAATTATGTTATTATGTAATAATTACATATTATTAATGGTACATAATGGATAACACTTAATTATGCACATACATGTGCATAATTAATAACACGAACACTATGTCATGTGCATGACCTATTGTTACACAGTGCAATAAAGCAATAGTAAAGCAATATTCAAAAAGGAAGCCACGATTATAGAACTTATCAATGCGACAAGCAAATAATCGAACGACCAAGTTTTGTTAGAGACCCATTCCGTGTAGCATCGTTAGGTCTGAAGACTGGTCTGAACGCGTTCTACAAAATACGTCAATTTTTTTTTATTTGCAGCCCGGAAAGCCTGTGACAAGTATTTCTCTGAATGGTTTGCGTTGGTTTCTAAAAATACTTTAAATATAAGGGCCTTCTTAAGGGCCTTGGAACACCCATGGACACGTGCCTTCATGAAAATTTTCAATACATTTGACATAAAAACCGTGAT
>JAQIWG010004974.1:0-15209 GCA_034695025.1 Chamaedrilus cognettii | reverse complement strand
GCTTTCATTTCGTCAGAGCAGGGGGAGAGCAAAGGCTTAATTTTCACAAAGAGCAGGGGGGGCAAGCCCATAAGCTAATAGTAACTTTTTTGGGAGCAGGGGGGGCAGACTCCAGCAGGGGGAGCAATGCCCCCCCTGCCCCTCTCCCTCTACGCCCCTGGCCGGAATCAATATAACAACTTTTTCGTTTCTGAGATTCATTTTTCCAGTGGCGCAGACTTGAAAAATCACTCTTCCCCTCATGAGTGTGTTTTGGGCCATTTTGGGTATTTTTGAAGAACGACACCAATTAGCGCCTACTCGTCTTTTGCTGTGCAAGCTGATGAACCCTCAAGCGCACAAATTGTGCTTCTCATAAACTTCTGCGTATTATTTAAAAGCCAACGCCATTATCTTTCAAATGAGGGTCATACAACAGTAATATAATGCCACTGATAAAAGTCATCTGTTAACTCAGCCGAAAAATTTATATAGCACAGTAGAAAATTGTCATATAAGTTTTTCATGGAAAATAATACATATACATTTTTTTTAAACCAGCAACTTAGGCCAAATGTAAACAGCAAATGAATTGGGCAGACCTCAGGGATTTATGCAACACCCCCCGGCCCCCCCTCAGGGGGCAAGCACCTCCCTGAAAATCAGAAACACCCCCTTGAAAAATTTCAGAACACACCTCAGGGAAGTGTAAGTGACAATAAACTATACCGAATCCGTATTATGCATCATTGACTTTGAGAGTGTTTATAGATGAGTAGGATTGATAAATTTTTTTTACTTAAAATTTAATGCACATGTATGGGTTGAAAACGCATTTTAAGCGTTAGCACCCCCCGCCCTCAGTCGGAAGTTGTGGCAGCGGGCGGTGGATATACGAAGAAAAATTTCTGCCAACACCCTCCTCCCCCCCGGTCGTGAGTTCTCTACGGGAAGTCACACCCCCCCCCCTAAGTTTTCCAACCTGGAAATTTCTGTATAAACGCCTGACAGACCTTCTCCCCATCCTTGTACCACTCGATGTTGTGGGGAGGGTCCGGTTTGCCCGTAGCGTTACAGACGAGTAGAATCTGATCTCCACTTTCCACGTACTCACTCCCGGTCACTCGCACCGCTGCAGCACACGAGCCAAATATAGCCTACCAATATTTACTGTACTGTGTATTAAAATTTGATTCGCAGTCAATAAGATATAAAAGAGAGTTTGTAGGCCTACTCTGAAATCCTTACGGGTAACGTGTTTCGTATGGCGGTTCAGGCCATAATATCCGTTTTGTGGCTCGTACTAGTACATTACACTAAATAGCTTGGTATAGTTGGTGCCCTCTAGATGGGCCAGAATAGACAAACCCATAGATCAACGACTTCTAATGAAAGGGGGTTTAAAAGCTCATTTATATCCCACAATATTTCTTAAACCTCAACCTGCTCTTGAACATGCTGACATTTGGGGTACCAAAATAGCATTCATGATTCTTAATGAAAATTCACTTGTTTGCATGAATTACTCATTATCATCATTCATCATCATTTCCGTTTTTTCCGTCCATTTTCCATGCTAGCACAGGTTGGACGTATGCGACCACGGACACACGCCCTCCTGTGCCCCGGCCCGTATACGAGGAGAATCGGGAGATGAGGGGCCTTCAGGGGAGGAAACAGTTAAGCCGACACTTAGCCAATTAAGGAGATGACGACAAGTCGGTCCAGAGTCTGCGGGGGCCCCGTCACACGCAGATCTAGGCCCAAACTGACGCCAAGCCTAGGAGACTATAGGCATCAAACAAACTCTGGCTCCACCTCCCCAGCCCGGGCTATTTAGCCTTCCAGCCGACTAAAACGCCCTCCCTACATTACGAATTAATTACTACACATGAACTATGACTCTCCATATAGGCTAAGTAATCTCATTTAGAGGCTATAGGTGAGCACGAGATTTCTCGTTTTGCTCTGTATTTTTCGTTGATCTTCCATTGTTGCAGCCCAGAGGTCCTCGGAGGCATGCCGTGCCGTTTGTTTCAAAACTGTTAAAGGCCCCTTTTCAAAATTTCAACGGCCCATTCGAAAATTTTGAAGGTCCCGTCGTAATATTCGAAGGACCTTTCGAATGTTTTGAAACAAACGGCACGGCATACGAGCGAGACGTAGCGGTAGAAGGCGAAAAAAGAAGCCGAGGGGTTCGTTCTACGCATCGACGGAATCGAACTTCAATCTTTAACTCCAAAATTCCAAAATAAATCAAAACCAAATCAAACCAAAAACTCCTGCCGCTCACGTTTATAGTCTTAGCTCTTACCGTATGCAATAATATCACCACACATGTACTTACCAATTGTATGCACTCAATCAGTAGTCTTATGTTGATCGACGCCTAGGAAGGACGAATTTAATTAGAAAAAGCTCCAATGAATCTTTACACTATGAATGAATGTATTGCGTGTGTTAACTCACACGACTGTACGGCGACGGCTGCAGGCGCATGCCTATCTGAAAGCATGCACATCGACGATATTTGGCAACGCAGAGCATGCAGCAACAGATCAATGAAAATATATAATCCAATTGGATAAACAGAAAAACAAAAGTAATGACTAAGTGAGTAGACACGGTACAACAACACAGTAGTGACAAATATTTCAAACAAATTTTGAAGAGCTTCTTAACTTGTAATTCAAACAATAACCTGTGAAACAACAGTGTTTGAGCTAGGCCAACAGCTCGCAACTATGGTAAAGTTAATTTTTTTATAAACTGCTAACATTTTCGGATTAGGCATTTGTAGTGGAACTATCTCACATATAGATTCCCTGAACTTATTTGCATGCTATAGGGCAAGCTATTGTAATGGTCCGTGATAGCCTAATTGAAATACATGCATGATCGATAGATTAATTGAGGGTCATTCCTACGGCCTGTGTAGCCAGCTAAAAATTGGCTTAGGCCCAAGACAATACTATATTAACGTGCTACGGTAACAGCAATGGTAACAGTAAACTATGCGAATAAAATATGCCAAAGACGGGTAGTTTTTTAAAGTAAGAAAATCAAATGAAGACATAAAAATGTACGAGTCAAATATAATTTCGAGCAGCATGCATATATAGGGCCTACAGCTAACAGTAATTAACATCAAAAGGTATTGCTTACGGATTCGATTTCTTCGTGCTGCGATCGGTGTCCTACATAACCCATAATTATCGTTGGTAGACATCATACTTTTGATGTGCAGCGAGACGAGGTGGGAGCTCTCGAAGCCCTCCTCCTTCGTGCTGATCTGACAGGCGTACTGCCCCCCGTCCTCCGCCCTCACGCCCTGGATGACGAGTGACCACTCGCTTGTCCGCTGGACCCAGTCGACGCTGATCCGAGGATCGACGACGAACCGAAACACGCCGATCGTGAGCGGGTGGACGTCCGTCAGCTTGCGCCATGTCACCTGAGCGGGCGGGGGAAGTATCACGTGATCTCTGCGATTTCTAGGACTTTTCATGAAAAGTTGAGATTATCGACGTGTTCTTATTTTCTCCGTCTGTGTTTTTTCTCTCTCTCTTCGGACAAAGATGAGAAGTTGAGATAATTTTAATGAGAATATAGATATAGTTATGAGAGGCAAGAAGAGACGAGAACATGTTCGGGTCTCCGATGTCATGAGGGGCGCAACCAGGAGTAAGTGCTGGGGGGGGGGGCTCAAGCCCGAGAGTCGATTTAATCAAGTAGGCAAGTAGAAGCGTTAGCACGTAATGACTTACTTGCTGTGGCCTACTGTGTCGCTTGAGCGGATCGACTTGGTACCTCATTGGTTTTGCTGCATTTTAGTGAAGAAAAATGATAAAAAGTAGCGCAATCTTGTTAATGCATTTTCACTAAAATATCCGACTAGGGGTCGCAAAGTCACAAAGTCTCAAAGTCGCAATGTCTCAAAGTCGCAAAGTCCCAAAGTCGCAAAGTCGAAAGATACATTTAAACTAAAATCTCCGACAAAGTGTTAAAGTGAGTGATGAGACTGATGACATCAGCGTCTGCTTATTTCATAGAGAGCAGTGTTCACTGATGCCCTCAAATAAAATCGCGGACTCTCACATGTGTGATTATAAAGGCACCTGACTAGCCTAACGTGTTCCATCTAAATTAAATCTAATGCACATGTATGCTACTGAATGGATTGATTTGCTTTGTTAATCTGTTGTTATCGTCACTCGAATAACCTAGCTGGACCGCTATGCCGGCCGCCCCTCCTCCCCAACAAAACAAAATCTCATCGGATCTGAACAAATTGCATGACTCATCAAATTTGGGCTGGGGGAGGCTTGAACCCCTCCCAGCCCCCCCTCCCCCCCGGTTTCGCCCTGGATGTCCGGCAGATCTGGTGTACTGTAGTAGCCTAGCTCGCGGAAATAACGTTTCTGTTCCAGACTTCTTACAGCTTCTTGCTAGCGGAAATATCTTCTCCAATGCCACCTAGAGATCTTAGTTAGGGACCTAACTTCTAAGACCTCTAGACAGCATGTGAGAAGATCGTGGTTGTCCCAGTTGTGACCTATGAAAATTTGCCAGATAAAAAGTATTCATCTGGCAAAAAGCTGTATAAAGTTTTGTACGGAAACGCTATTGCTGCGTATTTAGCCAATGCAGTACCAGCTGAAGCAAAATTTATTTAATCCTCAGCCATCTGCAGAATCGTTTAACCATCTGAAAAATGGATCAACGACCTGAGGGGCGGATGCCAGTCCAGGGGCGGATTTACGTTAGGGATGAAGGAGGATACCCCCCCCCCCACCAGCATGTTAAGTGAAGTTTTTTCAATGTTAAAGTTAGAAAAGTGAAGGGTAAGCAGGAAAATTATGGCGATTATCTACCCACCAGCAAGCGGAGTAAAGTTTGGTGAAGTAATGGTAGTTGCATAAAGAATTTTTTTCGGCACCCCCCGGTCGCGAGTTCTGCACCGAAGAGAAGAATATCAGCTGGTGTGATTTTTTGCCTTCATCAAATATCTGAAACCGCCCCGGTGAGATTCCCGAATAAAGTGAAGAAGCGTATTGCGAGACACGCGCTTCCCGATAGTAAAGAGTCATCGTCGGGTCGTCCGTTCCTACACAGTGGCGCAAAATTAAGCGACCCGTTTAATCTCTTTAAGATCTGCCACAAATAACAAACGACATTTTAATCACATTACCTAGAACGAATGCTTAATATAGGCTAATTATCGAAACAAACATTGTCAGATTTCATCAAACGGTCAAAAAGATACGAGGAGTCCAATTTGATCTACAGAAACACGTCAACCTAGCTGGTACCTTGTTGCTGTTTGCATCGAAAATTTACTAATAATTATGTAAGCCCAAACGGTAATTAAGCAGTTTGCTATGTTGGTTGATATGGTTTTTTAAGGTCAATTTCAACAGTCAGCATCTTTTTAATCGCTGCGTGAAATTTAGCAAAACTTGGTTGGAGGATGATCTGTTCAATCTAGTTGACATGCTTAGAATTTCATGAGAAGAATTTTTGTATGCCATTGGCATTGAATAAATTGGCTGTGGCGTTACATTTTGAGCCGCAGTGTACATGTATGTAACTATCAGTCAAGAATTGTGGCATGCGAAGTGGAGCGAGAGGAGGAGAAGCATATTGATGACAATATTTACTTGCGCTCATACCTCCATCAGCTGAAATAAATGTGCCATATATGCAAGGGTTTGTGCAAAATTTTGTCTGACACAGAGGGACGAAATAGAACCGTCTAATAATGTGCAAAAATAGAAAATTGGAGGGAATAAATATTCAGATATTGATCAGCAAAAGAAGGCGACGATGCACACTTATGAAATATTGCAATTTAGATAAATGAAAACCTTTGATATCAAAACTAGTAATGCAAAGCATTGTGCACTTCGAAGAACAACATTATCCACGAAAATAAAGTCGGCTGCGAATCAAATTGGTCCCAAATTTGGCTATGCTGTTCGTGCCTATGGCCAAACAATAAGACTTAGTTTCATTTTGATTCCTAGCATTTAACCCCCAGTTGGATATTTTAGTTTAAATGCATTTTGCGGCTTTTGCGGCTTTGCGGTTTGGATGCTTGGCGGCCTGGCGGCTAAAATACACTAAAGGGTAGATGTCACTAGACCTGCATTGCAGTAGTAAATAATGCAAGCGGTCAAATAGGAGTATTTTATGGGCAAACTCACTGTTTTAGTGCCGAGGTTATCGACTCTGCAGCGCAGCACAGCGCGCTCGCCCGGATTGACCGTCACATTCTGAGGGGTGATCCGGAACGTCGGCCTCATCTCCCCTTCACCCCCCCTCCACCCTAAACTAGAATCTTCTCCTCCCCTCCCCCCTGCTCCACCTCCTTCGTTCTCCTCTCCTGGTGCACCAGTTTGTCGTAAGGCTTTGATCGCTGCTGCTTGAGAAGAAGTGTGCAGCGATACGCCCGCATCGGTGGGAACTTGGTCGTAGTCTGCCCGGTAACGGTAGTCACGTGACCGGAAGTGGCTGTGTGACCGGAAGTGGTTCTGTGACCGGAAATCACTTTGCGTCGGTTGATCGTTCGGTAGACTTGATTTTTCTTCTGTTAAAGTCACGTTTTGCTTGCCGTTTGTTGATTTATCATTCAAAAACTGGCCACTATTTGTAAATGTGGTTTTCTCTGGATCTGTATGAGGCCTTAAGCTAAAATTCTGAAATGTGTGACCATTGGACATTCTGGAGTGATGATCTGGCTTGGCGGAACTCTCATGTTTAGCTTTTGATAGTTTAGAATGCTTGTGCCTTTCGTAGGTTGTAGTTGGTACGGTTTTTTCTACTAATTTTCTTGCTTTCAAATTGGAGTCTAGTACGATCCATTTACTGTTTGGCAATGTTGTGAATTCCAGAGGAGATTCTAAGCTGAAATCTGCGTGCTGTGGCTTTGATTGCGATTGCTGCACAGTTAATGTGGAATTTTTCTTTCCTGCGTCATCTTCGCGCTGTCCATTATTCAATGTTGCCGTCTTTCTTTTGTTTGTCTTAACAATGTGCGCGGATCTTGAATTTGTCGTAACTCCTTTAATCTCTGGTGACTCTGCGTTCACGTACACGTAACTGTGATACGCCTGGGTCGATTTAGAAGTCTGTTCAGCAATAACCTGGGACGTTAAGGTCGTAGACCTCTTCATCAACTTGTGACTTATAGAAAGCGTCATATTTTCATATCCTTGGGTATTCGTCGAAATTGCTGCTCTGTGAACCTCAATTATTTTATGCTTCTTTTTTCTAGCTTTCTTTAATTTTGAAGTAGTATTGAACAGGGCGAGCTGATTCCTTGACAGATCGACTCGGGGCAGCTCTTCCGTAACCGCAATTTTCTCAAACTTTTTTGGCTTTTGGACTTCTGACAAATTGTTTGTTTCTGATAATTTTTCTAGTTCTGTGAGCTCCTTGCTAATTGACCTATGTTTTGCATGAGTCGTAGTCAATGCTAACCTTTTCTCATCCGGTTCTCCGATTCTGCTGAGATTTGATACCGAAACAAATGATGGTGACGTCAGGTTTATCAAACGTTGAACACCAACGTGTTTCAAGCGATGTTGTTTGCGTTTTCTAGACACTTTGAAATGAAGAGTTGCGAAACGAGCGTTAATGTTTTCGATTCGGGCTACAAGTACGTGTGTGATAAGCTTATTTTGCTGCCTACTGGTTAACGTGGTGTCCTGTAGGCTTTGCTGCAAGCTCGCTTGGTTAGACTGGGCATCTGACAAGTTCATCCGTTTGGCTGTTGGGCTTTCTTCATTGTTTTCGGTTGGCTTGATTTTAAGAACCGGTTGAAAATCAAATGAACCTATGGACATTATATTATCTGGAGTTATTGTTGCTTCAGTCGACTGAATATCGGGCGAAACAGTATCAGACATAGGCCTATAATGGATTTCATCAGCAAATTCAAAGTCGGGCAGAAGTTTGATAGGATATCGATTTAGCGAATTGATTGTACTTGTTTCATGAGGACCACTCTTCTGCCATCCTGTTCCCGTAAATTCTGCGTCGTTCAGATTCGACATAGTCCTAACCACGTCATTGTATTCAGGAACATTCTCGACGCTGGTGATCAGTGCAGCTGGCGTGACATTTATATCCTTGGTTTGAAAAGTTCTATATATTGACCAAATAACTTCTGTAGGCGAGTTAACGATACTTTGTTGCGTTCGTCGAGACTTTAATTTTTTGTGGCGTCTTTTCGCATGTTGGCTGCTCGTGAAATAGTCCGCTGTAACAGTTGTTGCCTCGAAGGGAGAACGATAATTGTTAAGACTCAAATTGACAGATTCGTTGTTTTGCAGCGGTGTTGTCGCAAATGACGTCACTCTGGGAACAACGCTGTTGGCAGTTCGATGCGCCACCGCTGCCGTCAACTGAGCCACTGTGAACACGACACAAAATAATTAAAGCGAATTACTAGCGATAAAAGTACAAAATATTCTACAAACTCAGAGTGTTAACAATTAGTATCATACATCTTTTTTAATCATTGAAAAAGAAAGTAGTTGATGATCAATACAAGAAATTTTCAATAAATTTTCGCGAGCGAATTTTACCAAGTAAATATTGGTGGATTTATACAGTGATTAAAGTGTCTCGAGAGAGCAGGGGGAGCGCTCACTTCAAGCTGCTTAGCCTGCAACACTTATTCATTTCCGTACAAAACTCGCGAGCGGGTGGGGGGGGGGGGGGGGTTGCTGACAGAAATTGGTCTCCTCATTCTTACCAGTGCTCTCCTTGCCTGTTTTTACACCGCCAAGCCTTCGAAAACATCAATAACAGCCACAAAACGTTTGATTCCTTCCGCCAACATTTCCAACATCAATGACAGCCCCTACTTAAGCTTACTATGTCAAAATATCTTTTTTCCTATATGACCAGCGGGAGCGCTTGCTCTAGAGCAGGGGGAGCGATAATGCTAGCAGTGGGAACGCTACTCCAATTTTGAGTGAGCCTCTCCCGTGCGCTCCCCCACACTGTATCTATATATATCGAAAAGTGATAAGCTCACTCGTACTGTGCATAGGCCTACATTGCAGGCAGTGAGTTAATAGATTAACCCCTAGTCGGATGTTTTAGAACTTTAAAATCCATTTTGCCACTTTGCGACCTTGCGACTTCGCGCCTTTGCTTAGCAGAGCATCCAGCCTACAGCCTCCTCCTCGACACGCAGCGAACCTCGACGAGTCTGTCTGGCATATGAGTTTGCGGCTTTGCGGCTTTGCGGCTTTGCGGTTTTGCGGCTTTGCGGCTTTGCGGCTTTGCGGCTTTGTGGCTTTGTGGCTTTGCGACAGAAGGTATTTATAGCTATCTGCTCATATAGTTAAGGAATACAAGGTTGTGAAAAAAGGTGTTTGAAGTGTATAAGTTTTAACCCGTAGTCGGATATTTTAGTTAAAATGCATGTGCAAGTTGGCGCTATTTTAAAGCAATTTTCATCATTTTTCTTCACCATAATGAAGCAAAACCACTGAAATGATGTATTAATAGTGAAATGTTTGGAGTTCGTAGGCCCACGTGACATTTTGTATGTACAGAGTGGCTCAAATCTGCTGTTTTTTAACTGCTGACTCACAATATGAGTTTCCATCGATATCATATTTATTGTTTTTTTTCTTATCCATTTTTTGCATCGTTTTCTACGGAATACACGCCATACGTTGTCGAGCTGACTGACCGCTTGCGTCGGCTCTGAATCCGTTCTGGGTCTACGCTGAGGGATCAGAGCCGGGTTCCATTTTTTCGCAAACGACAGGTTCTAAAATTATAAATGATGGGCCTCTAGTTGTTCGAAATTTTATTACTGAATAATGCTTAGGGTAGGCTACTATTATTGCACGATCCGCTTGAGAAGGAATCAACTAATGTCTTCTAGGGCCTAGACCGGTCTACATGTAGGCTAATAAGTAGGCAATAATTATGAAGAGAGACCGAGATCGGACCGGCCGAAGAGCATGGGTGTAAAAAGCCTGTCGTGCGGCAGAACACCGGAGAAGCAAATGTTTAAGTTCCGCATTAAAAGAGGCTATCAACCAAAACCAATGAAGCTCTATAATTTTACAAACCCTTGTTCATATAAAGAGGTCCCTCATATATTATATGACGCCAAAAATTTTACTTTTTCCCACCTTCCAACCCCTTATAGCGCATTATAACGCCGGGTCAGACTGCCCCAAAATGTTATAACAATTGGTTAGCACTAATGGAGTAAAAAGTACAAATTAAAATCTCGCGACAGAGCCAAAAATTAAATTGACAACTTTAGAATAGAGCGTTTTTTATTGTCGTCACCATCCTTCGTCATAAAATTAGTAAAGAAAAGGTAAATTGAATTTTTGGGAACATTTTGGTGTTTCCCCTTCTTTAGTCGCCTTTTACCACTCGCCCGGGAAGCTCTGGACTGCAAGTCTATATTTTATTCCCCGACTTGCTGGGTATCGCCTTTGACCACCCTGCATTTTCATATCCCGTCAAAGACGCGCGTGAAGTAGGTTTGCTATCTAAATCCATTTACCACCCAATAAGAATTCATGGCGGGCTATTGGAAACAGAACCGGAAGTGATGAACGATAATAGAGAATGCCTCTAAATCATGCCACTTAAATAAATTTAAAGCCAATTGAAGGATGCGCTAAAGAATGCACAGATTCATCCGATTTATGAACCGAAGAGTTACTTCATTTCTCGCTATAGCCGTTTAACACAAAAATTTAGCAAAATTCATTATTTCAAGCAGCAAACTTTTCATCGCGTTGTTTCTAAGAGCAAAATTCCTATTAGTCGACATTGTACTGACTTAAATACTGGCAACTAGGAAATGTACTTGTTGTTTATAAGAAATGCCTAAATTTGTATAACTTTAATTATGAAGAAAAACGTGGTATACTTTAACATTGAAATCTGATTTCAAGTTTCAACAATGACGATGCATTTTTACAAAAAATCCACTTCCGGTTCGGTTCCCTATTCATTTCATTTATATTAAAATCATTAATATTTAAATACAATAGACGCAAAATAAAGCAAGTTAAGCAGCATCAATGCAATGAAAAAAATATATGCACAAAAATTGACAAAAAAACATTGAAATTACATGTACTGTTCGTACTAACCGGTTGTGAGCAGAGCGCATGTTAGCGACGTTACTGTCACGACGTGCTTCGTGCTCTTGATCCGTTTCATCGCTTAGTCGGATTCGTTAACTGTCCTTCTGATAATTCTGTCACTACTACCAATTAAGCCATTTCAGATAGCCTACATTTATGCAATATCTTGCGAATCAGCTTCTAGATCCAACTGGCCTAGCCAAAAACGGCGGTTGAAGTAGACAGACTGACGCATCAGCCGATGATATAAATCTATTAATCTATTGACATCTGGTTTATGTACTGAAGAGTGAATACATGCAATTTTATATTATGCAAGACAGTAATTATTTTGCGTAGTTAATAGTTATTATGGTCATCAATAGACCTGAATGTATGTGCAAAATTATAATTTTGCGTCGACATTTACTTTTGGAAATAAGTTACAATTTTCTGTCGTTTGTGCAGCTGCATCAACCGGGGTTACGTTGGGTAGTTTAAGAACCGTTTGTAGTAACAAAGAACACTACAGTCCAGTAGTAAGAGGGCCGCCATGTATAAAACCTCTTCCTTTCTTTAGTCGCCTTTTACGACTCGCCAGGGAAGCTCTGGGCTGCATGTCTATTGTTCCCTGACTTGCTGGGGTTGCATCAACCAGTGAAACGATTTCAAACAAACGTTGCCTCATGTTCGTTGCCCGAATCGACGCCTGAAGCGGTGTATCAAATATTGCATAATGTTTCTTAAACGGTCAGTGCACCACACACCGCACGCGCACGCTTTCCTCTCTTCTGCTCTTCAGCTCAACAAACTTAGGCCTGTGCACGAAATACATGTATCTTTAGAACTTAGTGCCAGGGAATTTGACAGACCACCTAGGGAGGGGGGTTAACCCTCCCAGTTTTGGTTCAACACCCCCCTAAGGGTTGACCACATGGGTTGACCCCCGGGGGGTGCAATACATCTCCCCTAAGGGGGGGGGGGGTGAAAATTAGTCAAAACCGCCTGGGCGGAAAAAAGTTGTACTTTTGGACATTGTTAGGGGTAAAATGGCGTAATAGTGAGCACTGGCAAGAATGATGTTGAAATGGAAAAGAATCTTGAGAAATAAATCCTGAGGAAAACACTGCTCGTTGCTGGTTGAAGCTATGCACTGGGCCTCTCTGTGAACGGTGCTTCTTTGTCGCGTTCGACGCTAAATCGCACTGCGCAGAGGCGTCAATGGCTCTGCAGAGGCCTTGGAAGCACGGCTTCAGTTAACTGGCGTCACGGCGTCTATGACGCCAGAGAATTTATCGCAGACGTTAAACAAGAGAATCTTCAGGGTTCGTTTGTTTGGCGCGTATACGACGCCAAAATATCGCACATCCGGATTCACCAGACGCCAGATTTTAAGTCTCGGCGTCGCCTTAATTAAAATATATTATATACATGTAAAGGGGATGTTAGCACTCTCATGCATGGCTGAGACGCCCGAAAATGAAGATCCTGGGGTCTGCAGTCGACAAAACGCCTGCATTCTGACGTCAGAACGCCAGAAGAAAAAGGCTTAACGGAAGCTCTGGTTGGAAGCATGTGCGCGGGCGAAACAGGCTTTGTGAAGCGACAAATTGAAGCGGCGCCTCGAGATCGAACGAGGAGCCAGCGAGGACCGTTTTATCTGCTTTGTCTTCGAGCTCCTAAATAGCAGCGGGCCTCTGCCTCCCCCGTTTTCACTCTTCGTCTTGTGGCCTTCTCGCAGCCGCCGCTGGGGCACTGGCATGTTTTATGATAGCGAGGCATGTTTTACGATGGCAAGAAAGAGAACATGAAAAGTATATGTGGAGATACAGTTAGACAGAGATAGAGATGAATCTACTCTCTAATGTGAGCCGACAAATTTAACTTAAGCTGCTGCATGTAGCTTTAATGTTAAATGCAGCTAATGCTATTGCATCTAGCCTATGACTCACATAGCTCTGGGCCGACTTTCATTGTGCAGTAGCCTATTGCAGTATTGCAACGACACTAGAGATTCTGAGGCTTCAAGTTCAAATTTCGCATAGGTAAGTATTGGATTGTGTAACCAAATAGTGCTAGAAAGTAAAGTTTTATCTCTACGTCACTCCTTTTCACGACACTTATAAAAGCGTAGCATCGAAACGCTCGCTAGTGGTGCAACACTAGTTTTCAACGGCTCAAGTAAACCATCGGTGTCTACAAATGATCTTTCCTAAGTAATATCCCGCCAGTGGCCCATAGGGCCTATTATAACATCTTAAGTCTACGACTCTTGAAGACCTAGGAATATTCCGATTATAAACAAAAATGTCCATTAAAGCGTCACCGATAGGCCGATGCTGCAGATTTGACTACGTGTAGGCATGCAACACTACATCGCTGGAGCAGCCTAGAGGCGCAGCGAGGCTTGAGAAGCTAAATCGTTCGCGACCCGCGCGTTGCGGTTGAACGACTCTGAACGAGATGTAGGCCTATGCATTCTTAACTGCGTTGTAGAGGATAGGAGAGACTCAAAGGCTATTCGGAGTTATGATGGCTTCAATAAATTAGTAGCCGTCACGCGCGAATACCTTAGAATTAGATAAGGAAGCAATTCAAGTTTAACATAATAAAAACGATGTAAGCAAGGTTAGTAAATCAATATTGCGTGGTTTAACCAACTACACCGTTTCTCAAAAGTAAGGGACCCAACAAATTTCTTCAACAACAACGGAACGCAATAAACGTTGTCAATGAAGTTTTTACCACATCAACCTGTATCATTGCTTCATATTTCTGTCAATTTTCGTTGAATTCCATCCTGCGGCTAAAAAGATACGAGTAGTCGAGTAGTCAAAGTTGACTTACAAAAAAACGCGTCAACTAAGCTGGGAAACTGCTTAACTGCTAATTTGCATCAACAATTTTGTATTAACGATCTCTTTTATATTCAAATTCAATAATTTTTAGCAATCCAGGAATGTACCCTTCACGTTTCAACAAGGTTTTGTTAGACCATTAACAGCGGTATAGTCGTAAAAGAAGAATGACACAAATGCGTGGGAGTTAAAGTGGCGCGCTGTCAATTATAAAAATTTAGCAGCATGGCGCCTGTTACGAAAACGCGTTAGAAACAAATCAACGACGAACACCTGAAGCATGGAATAACTAAAACGCGAGGCAAATTTGAACACTCTATAGCTATGTTGTTGTTTCAGCCCCTTACGGGGAAGAGGTGATGCCCCATTTCACCAGCTGATGGTCGCTGGTGGTGGTTCCATTGTATCTGGTAGACATCGCAGGAATACTACAGAACACAACATTCTGTAAAGTTATCACAAAGATAAGCAGCAGCGTGAACAATTATTGGCTTGCACAGGAGGTGCAAACGGCAATTAAGCAGTTTCCCAGCTTGGTTACGAATTTGAAGCCTCGTCCCTACCCCCCACAAATAGGATTAAATTGGGAGCCGATTTTCATCCTCTCTAGTTAAACCGGATAAATAAATGAAGTTAGAAATAGTGCATGTAGGTGTGAGCGTGTGAGGGCCGAGGAAAGTATTTCTTATTATATGGTAAGCTGGAGGGCTGAAAACCAATTTTGCGCACCGATTGCGACATTTTTTAGTTTTGCAAAGAACACTCCGCCACTAACCCCCCCCCTCCCCCCGCCGCGATTTTTGTACAAAAATGAAAAGGATTGCAATTTGCTACGGTCTATGGGTGAGAATTTTGTTAGGCAAGTAACAATGTCAATCATTCAAAATATTAGAATACTAGGCCTTTTAATTACAAACACAATAAGCCGACACAGACTGTAGGTCATTGCAATGTATCATCAAAGTTCAATAACGTAGATTCAATGGCTCACGATGTCATACCATCACTTAGAATGGTTTAGACCTTCGCACGATTTCGTCCCATAAACAGATGCACGCTATAGAGCGTGATCACTTTAAAACTAATCTGAATTCCATTTGGATGCAATCACATGTGATGACTGCGTCTGCTCGTTTCAATCGATGCAGATAAGTGGTTCTCAATGTTTTTCTTCGGCGTGCCATATTATTGTGGCGCGCTGTCAATTCACCAGATTGCCAAGATCGCCAGAAAATTCCTTCTTGTGTAAAAC
>JAQIWG010004973.1:0-15210 GCA_034695025.1 Chamaedrilus cognettii | reverse complement strand
CTTTACCCATCCCATGCTTCATAACTTACGAACGTGGGTGGGGGAAAAACTTAACTTTCTCTCGGGAATTATTGTGCCACACATCTATACAGCCGAAAGGTTAGGGCATTTAAAGGTCAAGCCACTCCAACTTTGAAGGTTGAGCCAGGCTTGGCAATTAGTGCTTAGAGATCGGGCCAAACCCCTAAAGGTCAGACCAAGGCCCAATCTAGCTCATATGACTCGACGCCACTGGTTGTGTTTAATGGAGTAAGGGCGAGTAGCGCCCAGTATGCACATTGATGATGTTGTAGATAAGGGCAAATGATGATGTTGTGGATTAGGGCAATCGATTATGTTCTACGCAAGGGCCATTGATGATGTTGTAGAGAAGGGTGATGATCCGTTTGAGGAGCTGCCGCCTGACTGGGTGATGGTGATGCACCAAGGCGGTGTGTATGTCTATCTGCACAAACCAACGCGTGTCTGCACCCTCAGCAGACCCTACTTCCTAGGACCCAGCAGCGTGAGGGTACGTAGCTAACTTTTTTGTTTACTTAATTGCTACTTCGGCCAGGGATTTATCCATCACCCCCCAACACCTCCCCAGTTTTTGATCTACACCCTCTCAAAAATGAGCTTTGTAGTGGAACTGCAAAACCCCCACTATAGGGAGGTGTAGGGAGGGTTTTAGATTCTGAAAAGCGGTTGCTGCCTAAATACACCTTGTCTCAGAAGTATAGGACCCAATGCATTTCTTCAATAACAACGGGACGTAATAAGCGTTGTCAATGAATTTTTGCCAAATTAACTTGGAATATTGCTTCATTTTCTACCAAATTTTGTTGAATTTCAGCGATCGGTTTAAAAGATACGAGTAGTCAAAGTTGACCTGCAATAAAACGCGTTGATCAACCTGGGAAACTGCTTAATTGCTATTTGCATCTTCCATTTAGTGTAATGATATCCTTTATATTGCAAATTTGCAGTAATTGTTAGCACTCCAGGAATGTACACTGCATGCTTCAACAAGAATTGGTTCAAACATGCATGTGAAACGATAGAAGAGCATTGTATAGAAGAAGAATGATACAAAAGCGCTGGGCGTCAAAGTGGCGCACTGTCAATCATCACAATTTAGCAGTGTGGTGCTTGTTACGAAAACGCATCAGAAAAAATCCACGTCAAGCACCTGAAGCATTCAATAACCAAAAAGTGAGACAAATTTGAACATTCCGTAGATATCATAAAGATGAATGAAACGTGAACAATTATTTTTTGCACAAGAGGTGCAAATGTCAATTAAGCAGTTTCCCAGCTTGGTTGACATGTTTTGCGTAGGTCAGCTTTGACTAAGTACTCGTATCTTTTTAACCACTTTATGAAATATAACAAAAATTGGTTTTGAATTTGACTCGATGATCCAAATGAATGTGATAAAAATTTAGTTTACAACGCTTAAATATTGTATTTCTTAGTTATTGAAGAAATTCATTGGGTCCTTTACTTTGAGTCACGTGTAGGTTTTTGAGTTTTCTGCAAAATGAGAACGTGGCATGCTTCTTTGAGGTCATGGCACGGCAGAATAGTCTATCGACTTCTGTTTAACGTCGACTTCGTCACGTTACGTGGTTCTTTTCTATACCTTTGTTAGTTTTATGTGCGCTCCATGATATGTTTCTAAGTGTCTGTAACATTGATCTCAAACGCTGCTGTCTTTGTTTCATCCTCTGCGCGGATTGTTCATGTTTCACAGCCGCAACGCTTTTATTACTGTGGCTGTGAATTATACCTTTAGCATTAGTGATTGCTCTTATTCTGGCACACAATTCTATACATAATAGGTCGAATCAGAAATGTTTGAAGAAACAAACAAAGAAGTTTGACAGAAATTGAAACAGTACAGGCAGCAGATTGTTGCAGCAAAGAATTACGTTGCTGTGAATATTATTAATCGGCAAGAACCCTCCACATGGACCTGCAAAATCGTTACTGTCCAAAACTGAAATTCTAGCGCAAGAAAAATGATATGACTATGTTATATTAAACATTGTGTGATGTGTGGGTGAACTATGCACGTAGAAACACGCGGTGCCGCTGAGTGCGGTGCCCTGCCTGCAGTACAAACGAGCCCTGGACACGGCCAGCGGGCCCAAGGCTGCGCCTGCCGGCACCGCGGGGCCTGATGTCATACCAAGAACCTGCCCTTTCAGTACGCCTTGCTCTAAGTGCTATTAGTTACTTGTGTTTACACCATGTCTCACAATAAAACAACGCGAATAATTTCATCAATAATTAATTATCACATGCAATAAGTGTTGGCAATAAAAAAAATTTCACAATAACCTGAATTATTACTTCATACTTTTGTCAATTTTTGTTAAATTTTATCGACCGGTAATAAAGATACGAGCGGTCAAGGTTGACCTGCAAAAAACAAGTCACCCAAAAGGGGAAGCTTTTCTGTTGCTGTTTACACCTTTACAACAAACCAGGCATTGTTTATGCGGCTGCTGTGTCTTTGTGATAACTACAGAATGTTCAAATTTGCCTTGCAGTTCTGTTATTCCATGCTTCAAGTGTTAGACATTTGATTTCCTGTCGCTTTTTAGTAAAAGAGACCATACTTCTAAATTGTGATAATTGACAACGCTGCACTTTGGAGTCACGCTTTCCTTGTACTCACTCTGTCTCCCAAAGCCATAGGCCGTTGCGCGCTTACACCACAGCTCTCAGTTAAGTGCTCTCGTCCACGCCGTTGACACCGGGATGTTCCATTGTTTCCTTTGATGGCCATGGCCAATCCACATTGTCCAGGGGCGATCGGGAGACCTACTCCATCCTGGTGGGACCTGGCAGGTCATGGAAATGTCTCTGCAGAGCTTGAGGGACATATGGGTCGGTGACAAGGGGTTCATCCTAACAACGTGACCAAAGAGGGAGGGTCTGCGTGGCAGGATCAGATCTTCAATGTGAGAAAGGCCCGTACGGCGGAATATTTCAGTGTTCTGCATCTTATGGAACCAGCGGACACCCAGTATTCGTCTTTGGCAATGCATATGGAATGCCTGAAGATGATTCATATCTGCTTTGTTTGTGGTCCATGTTGCAGAGCCATAGTGCATGATGGGCACGATGAGGGTCATATATAAGCGTAGCGACGTCGCCAGGGACAGATGCGGTTGACGCCATATTTTCTCCAGGTTGTTCATGTTCCCCGCCGCCATCCCAACCTGGCGGAGTTGCTCCGATCTTGAGCCATCTGTGAAACTAGTTGAGCTGCATCTATAAACAGAACTGGAAGCTCTGGAAGCTCTCGACAGTCTGGCTTTTGATCGATAGATTGGGTGTGACCGGGCCTGCTCTTGTGTTCTGAACCTTGGTTTTAGCTCAGATATATGCAGGCCAAGCTTCAAACTTGCGGCCTCGATTTTTCATGATGTTTGCGATTTCGCCCTCGATTGCGGGGACATTGTCTGCATAGCACATCGGAGAAGAGATTACCAGATAGTCAATTTACAAATATACTTCCTTTCTACCTATTCCTTATACCACGCTTTTCTGTGCAACGTCATGCATGCTGGATCCAGATCTTGTTGAGATATGAAGTGGACATCCATGAATTGCTTACAACTATGTACTGAATTGAAGTATGAAAGAAAATGTTTGATGCAAAAAGCACTAAAATAGTTTGCTCTCTTGGCAGACTTGTGTTTTTTGATAGGTCAACTTTAACTACACATATCTTTTCTACCCCTTGATGAAATTTAGCAAAAAATTGGTAGAAGTTTGAAGTATTATTTAAACTTAATATGGTTAAAATGTCACTAACAATTCGTATTGCGCTCCGGAGTTATTGAAGAAGTTCTTTGGGTCGTTTAATTTTGTGACACGGTGTACTTAGGTCGCATTTCATAGACATTCCTCTGTTTAATGTTCAATCGTACATGTAACTGCCATTTGAATTTTGAAAACACTTACGATTTCTTGTAAATAGACTACGCTAGTCTATTATCTAGCCATGAATTCAGTTGATTAAATATAAAGTAAAAGTCAAATATTTTGCTTGAAATTTATGATGGCATATTTACAGTGCTCAGTTGATCACGCAAGGTCCGTAGACCTATCCTTATAACATCAATGAAATCAACGCTATCTTCAAGCCAATTGCTGGCTTTGCTGTGCTGAAGCATTGACTATTTCTGTGTGAATGCAAACACCTGTGAAAGTTGATTAACTTGTATCATGTGCTGACCGTACCAGTTCAGCCTAGGGTCACTAAGAAACTCAGTATTGTAACTGTATTGTATTGTTTTCCTCTGCTGGGAACTCACTATGTGCCAAATCCAGAAAAACTGGATTGGGACATGGTAAGAGGAGAGGGATTGATAGGGAAGTACTTGAAGGAAGAATTGAGGGCAAGAACATGAAGGGATGGAAGAGAATAGGAATTATAGAACTACTAATAGGAATTAGATGAACTACAGGAGAGAAAATCGTATGGAAACATGAAGAGAATGGCGGAGGACTACCAGAAGTGGAGAGGTTGGATGCCAGGGAAATACCGTTTGGCAGTGCATTAGAGAGAGAGAAGCTGGGGAACAAAGAATTGCTGGTATAGCCCACAGCTCCCCGGGCGAGTTGTAAAAGGCGACTAAAGAAGGGGGAGCGGTTTGAATTATATGTGGCCCTTTGCACAGAACCGGTTCGTAATAGTCTCTGTTACTGCACACGGTCCTTAAACTCCCAGAACCAGCAAAACCAACCACTATAGTAACTTCTATGCGGCATACCATGCTTAAATATTGAAACAAAGAATTAAGATATTTGTTTTGGTCGATGTCGTCACGTATCAGAATCAACGAGCCGGGAACATCAGACATCCTCTGATCAGGGAGAAACTTTCGACACCATCCCGAATGTTCCCTCTGCTGATATTCCATACGACGGGTTCGGTGGAGTGGGGGAAAGGGATTCGAATAAGGAGGGCCCCCCTCCTCCGCTAGGAGCTGATGCCGGTGCAGTGGAGGGGCATGAGCAGTGTCCCTCTCTGGCAGAAGAATGGCAACCGTTGGAAGAGGAGAAACCAATTACCCTTTGTAAGTAGCAGATCTTTTACTGAACACTGCATGAAATTCACGTGTGAATAACATGTGTTATTTTCATGTGTTTTTGTTCATTACGTTTGAGAACAACTTGAATGTGATCCACTGTGGCTGTATATGGCAGGCTGAGTTCATATGTGATGATGTGACCCACATTTGATTTGAGCAAAACTCACATGAGGTCAGACACACTGTACAAGTGCCTCCACACAAGTTTTGTATGTGCAGTGCTACCGTACCTGTATTCGACATAGGAGATTAGGAGTTAACCACTATTAAAGTTGGAAGGGTTGGATCACGCATTCGCATGGGAAACTTTGCATTGCATGGTATTGCTTGCGTCTAGGGGTTAAATTTAAGGTCTCACGCGTCTCAAACATAGATAGCTGGTGCCTAATAGCTGCACTTCATTTGAGAAATTTGCCCCATTTTAGGGTAATATCACAAATGATCCCGCATTAAATAGTTAAATTCCTATCCTTTCTCATATGTTCTATGAGAACAATTTTAGTTCTAAGCTTTTATGTTGAAAATATTTGAGAAAACTTGCTATATTGTTTTCAAAGTATAGAAGCGTACTGTAAGTATATTTTTTCTTTCATAATAATTATGTAGTTCTGTAGTCTACCTAGCAAATTTGTAACTCTGCATCATCTATTCGCTGTGCTCATCTATATACCAGAGTTGTCCATAAGTTGGGTCGACCCGCGGGTCGAGCGGGGTCAGATAGGGTGTTTTTTTTCTATGACTATCAGATCGGGTCGGGTCGGATCAAGATCTAAACGGGTCTTATTGGATCGTATTCATACATGAAAGATTTATGTTAAATTTTGAAATGGATCTATGATGTTAGGAATCAATTGTTATAAAACTGGAGTCCTAAATTGAGAATTGCATGATTCTGTTAACTGTACTATGTTAAGTATCATCACTTTTATGTTTGCGAATATAATAAATTGTTGCAAAAATGTGCTGAACTTCCGTAATGCTGTGCAAATAATATTCTGGCGAAAAATATGATCTAGGAGTTGAGTAAGTCAACCAGCTGGTGAGTTGGGTCGGGTCAACATTTCAGCATGCTGTCTTGGGTTGGGGTGGGTCGGGTTAAATTCACGGAGGGTCGGGTCATGAAAATGGACATATGGACAACACTGATCTATACTAGCGAGGCACTGTAGTGTAGAAGTTAAGGCGTCAGACAAAGAGTCTGGAGACCTGGGTTCAAGTACCCACGCCGGCAGCTATGAAACCATGGTGTTACAAGCCCTTCAGCAAGGCTGTTAAGCACACAGTGTTGCTAGCTGCTAACCCTGTGCCAGTTAATTATTTGTTTGGTTGGCATCAGGAAGGGCATCTGGCCGTAAAAGCCCAGCTCCAGCACAGTCCTCATCAGGGCGCAAACCTGTGTGAAAACGTGGACATTAACAGAATAGATGACAAAAGAGGAGGTTATTTTTTAAAGTGTAATCTATACTCAAGGAACTTCTTTGGAATAGGCTTGTCATGGTTTGGTGTTGTTTCTCAGGTCATGAGGAATTGCACGCGTACTGCAGTAGATTGTTTGAGTACCAGACGGTCAAGTCACTACGCTTCAAGTAGGCCTGCCTTATATGTCTGTTATATATGTCCATATATGTCTATCTGCGTAGATATATGCTATTGGCCTACTTTAGATTGTGGTCTGCTATCGTTGCATTTTTCCTCTAAAAGCTCTTCTATGCCAAGAGTGGCGAATCCATGTCGATCGCATCGCTCCAGATGTTGCTGGAGCGATGTGATCAACCAAATTTTAAGTGGTTCTATCCAGACGAAAAACAATGGCTTTGATATTTATGTTGCCAGTCAGTTGCATGTGATTCGTCACAAACCTCCCCTCCTATATTGTAACTGCAGTGACTCGTTCCTAAATCGTACTTCACAGGGGCCAAGGCTTTATCGCCTCTAATACTCTATTGCTTTATCTCGAGTTGTGATCAAGATCGAGTTTAGGACTGACCAATCAACATGCATGAATCATGTGTAGATTTTGATTTGGAGATGGTTCACCTGTGCTGATTTGATTGGTCAGTATAACTCGATTCCTATCTCAGCTCACGATAATGCAATTAAGTACAAGCCTGTCAGTGATAGACATCTTTTTGGCTTTGAGTCATTTCCAGACCATCCATGGTTCATCCGGATGGCCCGCAAATGGCCGTCCGGATGACGAAATGGAATATGTCCGGCACGATCACATGAGAACATTGATGTTAAGCATTGCATCATATACGACGCGTATCGTATTATTGGCATATTTTCTCTTAGTATGAATGCAGAAGTGATCCTTTAGTACAAATTACAGTAGGCACTCAGTTTCTAAATCAGGCAGATTTTCATTTGTGACTTCATCGTGCATAAAATATTAAACCCAATCAATCAGCAAACACTATGGCAGCCGTGTTCATTTTTAATTGGATGATTGACAGCAGCGGCCGCGCGCTCTGTTTGGTGTTTGGTTGTGTGATCATTTTCATCGTATGGATGACTAACGGTTCGTGATCGGCAGACATCCTCTTGGGCATGCTGATGGTCGCTTGTTATGGTTCCATCATAGACTGAGCATCGGAGGAACACTTGTGGCTGACAAATTTAAGCCATCTTCGCAAGAAAAGAAGAAAAAAAGGCACTTCTTTTTACTTTGAAGCATGACAGACACATACAAGTTGCAATACCCTGGACACCGTTACAGTCAGCGGACTATACAGGTTAACCGGCTGTCGCAGGTGTTAACACACAGAGACCAAGGGTGCACAAAGTGGCTCAAAATCATTGCAGTGGCGGGGATTCGAATTGGAGTGACATGGGATAGGGAACAGTGGGTAACTATGGTAAATCACGGTAAATGCTGCAGAGATCGAGTAAGAACATTTAAAGAGCGGTTTTTACTGCGAGGCGGGGACAGCCGTCAATGGTTTCCCGCGGTAAATGGGGAAAGGGGTTGCAGTCAAACCGCAGGGTAGATAAAGGAATTTAATTAAGATGTTTATTTTGCAGCTTCCATCAATTCATAACACTACGAGGAAGGGGAGGGGCGCTTGAAGCTTCCCCATGTCACTCTCTACTGCCCACCCGATTACAATTTAGACCCCCTGACAGACATGTCGCTAAAGCCATCTGTTTCCGAGCCCTTGACTTGCTCGAAAACGCCAGTCGTCACATAGTTTATCTTGGCAGTTGTCAGCTCGAGCCTAATTGTCTCTGGAGCATCATCCCCCTATCGGCCGCGCGCGGTCAGGTTTACAGCGGGTTCACAGGTTCACAGCGGTAATTAGCGGTTCCTTATCGTCTATAGTGGGCGCGACGGGAGGCGCTGACAGGATGCTCGGCGCTCGGCAGAGACAGTCATTGAAGCATCATTGGACAACTTTGCCGTGCAGGGATGCTCCGAGATGTTTTTCCCGAGAATAGAATGTGAGAATGCGCGTTCGGATCAAATATGCCGATGTCGGTGTGAAATTTTGATAGACTAGACTACTATATTAACACCGAGCGATGCGTTCTTTCAACGCCCCTTGCTCAGCCTCCTCAGGCAGAAAGCTAGAAGCTGCAGTATCATCATAGTAGTTTCTGTCTGTCTACATAGGCGTCAATCTGGTCTCAATATTGGTGGGGGTTTGAAAATTTAATTTGGTTAAGTAAAAAATGAAGTTCAAATATTGGGTTTTACATAAATGAAGTTAGTATTATTGCCACCATTCAAGTATGGATTGATCCTTACAGTCTAAAAATATTGGAGGGTCATACATTCTCGGACCCCCCCTCCCCAGTAATGACACTTTTGTCTATATGCAAAATAATTGCGGAAACTGCAGAAAGATTACGGGGAATGGGGAGCGGAGCGGAACGATCTTTGCGGCAAGGGGAATGGGAGGGGTGAAAATTTAAAATCGTTTTTCGGGGGGGGCGATGGGGAGGGGAGAAATTTTTTATTTTGGTTAAGGGTTGGCCCGTTTGGGGCGCTGAAAGCTTCCCCATGTCACTCCAATTCGAACCAACGCAGTGAACGCACTTGTAATTCGGGATTAGTTCTCGTGGTCCGTGGTCGGCGACGAACCACTCAGCCACAGCGCTTCATCACATAGTTTCTTGGTTTGCTAAGGCATTCTTCTGCGAGATGAATCCCAATTTGTGCAACGAAAAGTTTCACAGATCCGTTATTTGCTTGATGTGAAGGAGATGGAGGGACAGAAGGATCTACTTCTCTGGAATATACGGCCCTCCTGCAACAGACATTCAGGTAGATATTCTGAAACTGTGTTCAGGTAGACATTCGGTAAAATACGTTCAGGTAGGCATCCTGTAACATGCGTCCGGGTAGGCATCCTCTAACATGCGTCCAGGTAGGCATGCTCTAACGGACGTCAAGGAAGGCATCCTGTACCAAACACATCTATTCCTTGCAACGAAGCTATGCTTATATTATTTATATATGACCCTCATTGTGCATTTTATGCTCTATGGCTCTGAAACATGGACCACAAACAAAGCGGATATGAATCATCTCCAGGCATTCCATATGCGTTGCCAAAGACGAATACTGGGTGTCCGTTGGTTTCATAAGGTGATGAACACTGAAATCATCCATCGTACGGGCCTCTCTCACATTGAAGATCTGATTCTGCGACGCAGACACTCCCTCTTTGGTCACGTTGTTAGGATGAACCCTTTGTCACCGGCCTTTATGTCCCTCAAGCGCTGCTGAGACATTTTCATGGCCCGCCGGGTCCCACCAGGATGGAGTAGGCCCCTGGTCGCCCTCGGACAACGTGGATTGGCCAGCAAAGGAAGCAGTGGAACATCCCGGTGTCAACGGCGTGGACGAGGGCACTTGACCGAGAGTTGTGGTGTAAGGGTGCAGCGGTCGATCTAGAGGAGCAGTGATTCCTTCCCATGCAGACCTCACGATGGGGGGGGGGGGAGGGATGAAGCTGACAGAAATTTTTGAAGCTGTTCTTAACAGTCTTTGTCTGTTTTTCAACAATCCTAACTACATGTATTAACTACTCATTGGCTTATTCCTAACTATACCGAATTCACGTTTCCGCGGAAATCATCGACATCACAAGTCACAGACCGACTTCATAAAAAATATACACACGTGCCACAGTGGCAAGCCTAGCAACATCGACGGGTGCAAATGTGGCACTTTCAGCGGCTGTTCCGCGTGCCACTCGAGAAGTCATGGCGTGCAACTTTTGGCACGCGTACCACACTTGGCAATCACTGATCTGGAGAGAGAGAGAAACTTTGCTAATGTTTCAGTATAAGTTATAGTAGGTTTAGTTACAGGGCTTACAGTTACAGGTTACAGAGCTTAGTTATTTTTTCTTCTTTTTTCATTTTTTGACTGTTTGGTATGAGAAATTGATCATTGGTTTAGGTTACTCAGTATTTTGGGGTGATATAACTTACCTATTTATTTTTATAGTTTTCATATTTGTTTTTTGTACTCTACACTTTTGTTTTAGTTGTAAATTCAAGCCATTGGTTACTAATTTACCATGAAATTTATTTGCCTTTATTGGTGTGTTTGGGGCTAGGCTAAGGCGTAGGCCTTTTCGTCGATTTTTCTACTTTAGCTTCACCTTGATTCTTTGATTTGTGAAATTGACTCCCGTAGTCACACTTCTGATGAATAATGGTAAGAAATGTGAAAAAGAGATGATGTAGGTTATTCAGCTACCTAATTTTGTATAGCAGTCCTATTGTTTTTTACTTTCAATTGCACAAATATATCCAACTGGAATTTGAAGATCTTGTCTCAGATTGACACTGCCGTAATCCCTATAACGTGAAGCAGAAATAATAATTATTGTCCAAGCTATCGCAATTTTCAAAACGATTGCATTTGCTGAGATGATGAATGGGATTTAGAAACATGCAAATATGTTTGTATTAGGGTGGTAACGAGATGATACTTCATTCCCCTAACGTCCTGTTTCCGGGTCGAGAGCTGGCGCGTCGACTGTTGGTGCCCTCAGCTGCGCCCCCCTTGACAGCCAGTGAAGGCTCGCCGCCCCGGCCTCAAGTGATGCCTCGTTCAAAGAAAAAGAGCGCCGATGGCAAGTAGACAGTTGTTGATTGATTAGTTTTCCTGTCGAGCGGTCAATATTGATGAAAACTTGTCTAATGAATCAGCAGCTGATACGATTTTTAGCATTGAGAATGCAACCAGATTCCTTGCACTGACACTGATCATGACTATAATCCAATGGTTATGATCAGAATCATTGTGACATTTTTCCATATTAGTTACGATTTAGCTAACGCGGCCTTGCTCGAATAGAAGTCCTTGATGACGGCTCTGGACGCCGAAACACACTCTAAGCTCGTTATTATTATCATCACTATTGCTTTTCTTATTATCGATACTGTGTTCCCGAGGGGTGTTCCCAAGGGACGTAAAAATAGATGTCAGGTTCTGGCCCGGTTCAGGACTTCCTGTTCTGGGAACGCTAGCCCTTGATATCTGATGGTGGAATCAAAGTACCCTTGAAGGCGCACACAGTTAAAACAGTGGATTGGAACCGAGAGGCGCTGAAAGAGGAATACCCTCTCGCTGGTATTGCAAGGGTACTAATGTAATTCAGCGATCAAGCTCCGTAAGAAAAAGATGAGCTTTGAAATTGCTGGACCAAAATGTCTTGGAAGATATTGAAATTTGAGATTGGGTGATTTCAAGTCCACCGTGTTTAGAAGGTGTTGGAGTTGAGTTAGAGTTAAGGCCTAACTCGTTCTCAATGTGATTATCTTATCCTTCTGTTGAGATAGGCCTAGTGTTACACAAAGAGTTGTAGCGCAGTGTTAGCGCGATGTTAACACCTGGCGCCCGGTGTTAACACGGTGTTGGAAGAACTGACACGCTGTAGGCGATCGCTACTTACGATTCATGGTCGATTATAATGGGCCTAGTTGGCCTATTGACTCGGCGCATACATGATCACACTTGTATGCATAACCTAGGCCTTGAGGCAAGTAGGCGTAGGAGAATTCAGCGAGAATTACAATTTGTAAACAAGTCAAGGACCGTTGAGTTGAAATCGATTTGTCTCAAGACCTAACAACCCAGGTCATTTTGGTCATTAGTCATTTCACAATCAAAGAGTTACTACTAAGCTTATTTTTGACTGCATCGTTGTAGTTTTGATGATAGGTTAGCATATTAGATAAACTTTGTTTTAGTGAACTGTCTATATATATTTTTTAAATAGATATTGTTAAGTTTGATGTATTTTAACTTTCAAGCTCACTTTCAAGGTTCTATCCATGTGCAGTATGCAGAGAAGAAGTGGGTTTAAACTCAATCAAATATTGCAACTGCCGGAAGTCGATTCACAAAAAGTGTAGTGAAATCAAAGGTAGATTGAAGGAAGATCCACGTTTGCAGTGCTCGGTGTGTATCAAGGGTGTAGACAACAGTGTTAAGACTGAGGAGAAGTATGTGGTGCTTGAGGAGGGTTGTAGCACGGAGCGTGTGAGTAGTTTCTGTTACCTGGGAGATATGATCGGTTGCGAAGGGGGAGCAGAGGAGGCAGCAAGGTTTAGGGTTAGTAGTGCTTGGGCAAACCACAAACTGGGACCTATCTTGACAGCAAGGGGTGTCTCATTGAAACTGAAAGGGAAATTCTACTAAATTTGTGTGCAAAGTACTTTGGTATATGGAAGTGAGACATGGCCAGCGAAGGTGGAGGATTTTCAGAGATTAGAGGACAGAGAGAATGATGATGAGATGGATGTGTGGAGTGTCATTGAATTACAAGTGTTGAAGCAAGACAAGTGGTCCCGGACATGACATTAAACTGTGCCCGACAGCCCTGCTCCTGCTGCCACCATTCGACAAGTTGGATGGCAGGAAGGGCATCCGATTCGTAAAACAATGCTCCAACAGGCCATGGGCAAAATGAAACACGACCCTTGTGCTCTTGGCTCGCCCCAGTGTCTTTGAGACGATGCTCGGGTCGAGGGGTGTGTTAGAGATAGGGTGGGAGGTGGTAGGGAGGGCGTTTTAGCGAAAAAATGTCGTTATAAACAATGTGGGGGTGTGCGGGGGGCCACTGCCCGCACTTTTGCGGCAATCGCCATGACTTTTTTACTATTAGTCCGATTTGCACGCTTTTTACACCAGATTGTTCCACTTACTAATTACTAAAAAACGCCCTGTACATGTTTTAACAAAATATTGACACTAAGATGAGCGAACGGTTCTTATAAAAGTTGGGGAGGGAAACCATTGCGTAATAATAACTCAGCCACCACTGAACGGATTTTGATCATTTTTTAGGAAACATGCGGACTAAGCCCGGATAATACAGTTTTGCTTGGATTTTGAAAAATATGAACCATGCCCCCGGGAGACCCCCCCCAGAATTTGAAAAATTGTAATTTTCACGTCATCGTGGGTAACAACATTGAGCGCTACAATAATGAAACCAGGGGTGAAATATATATTCTATTGGGAAAAGCGTTCCTAACTGAATAATTCATTTCGAAATGTTAAGGGGGCCTGAGGGGCCATATTGAGGGGCCCTTTTGCAAGAATTCAGATAACTTTTTTATTTTCAGTCTGATTTGCAAGATTTTCCACTGTTGCGTGGCACTTGGTCAGGGCTAAAAATTGCCAAATATATTTTTCTACAAAATATTGATACATGAGATGGGCGATCGGTTTTTATAAAAGTAGGGGTGCCATACGCTTGCGCCACAATAACCCAGCCGCCACTGAACGGATTTTGACAATTTTTTAGGAAAAATACGCACTAAGCCACGGATTATATAGTTTTTGCTTGGATTAGTATAATATTAACTGCCCCCTGGAGCCCCCCCCAGATTTTGATTTTTTTTTTTCTCTTTATCATGGAAAATGTGTTCTGTGTTTATGTTGTAGATGTTTGCCTAATTTTTCGAAAATTGGTAAATCCTGCAGTAAATTTCAAAACTTATGTTTTTCTACCCGTGGCGGCCTGCGCTCACGCCGTTTATGCACGGGTACTGTGCCTCCGTCTAGTTTTTGGGGGGGCACTGACCCCATAATTTTTAGGGGGGGCATTGGCCCCCCCGTTGCCTCATTAGCGCGCCGCCACTGCGCCCTGTGCTTTGTGTGATGAATGGATGTTGATAAGCGAACACGTCTAGTAGCCGTATACTGTTCCAGCGCCCTGTTACCCGGCCTGTGTGTATGCAGTCGCTACTCTGTCCATCCGTGAAAAGCATGAGAATGTGATTCTGCACGAGTTCACCCAGAATGTACTCAAGGTCCACCCGATGTACGTGTACAAGGAAGTGTGCGGTAAGATGAAATCATGCTGGCTAATGATAATAATAATAATTTTTAAAAACTTCTGGGCGCCGTAACATGACCGCAGGGTACACGATCTTAAATTATTGCTGTCGGAACAAGAGCAGTTGCCCAGTGTCAAGCCTCATAAATCAGCTAGTAGATAAACCACCAAAGAAGTAGGAGCAAAGAATGCCCACTCCAACAATATAACTACAGCTCGCACTGCGCGCGTGCGATGAATAGGGTGTTCATGGTTGCGAATGGCCTACCCCTGCATACATGTAAGCAGGGAATGCGGCTACAAAACGGGCGTTTGAGTGTCTTGATTGTTTTATTAAAGGGTTCAAATAGTTTAGTCCGCTATACTAGGAATAGATTTATTTTCTAAATTTGATTTGTTTAGACTGCAAGCTTTACATGTTACTGAACTGAACCTGTGGATGATTGAGAGTAACAGCATCAGTGTAAATTATGATGAAGCATACACTACACCATGTCGTATACAATCAATGACATAACGAGGTACTACAGCATTCCTCTCCAAAAGCCTTAGTCACGGCACCTCGGTGAGGCGCTATGGACTATAGTCGAGGCTTCAAACGCGAGTCTCAGAGACCTGGGTTCAAGTCCGGGTGTCGACAGCTTTGACCGTGACTTAGTAGTCACTTATCTCCCAGAGTCTAAAACAGACAATGACTGTTTAAAATGACTTTGAAATTTTTTGTCATGGTTATGTGTGACTGTAAAGCGCCCTTGTGCTGACTTAAGTCATATGACGGCGCTATATATTGTCCTATATTGATTGTCAGC